>DWME01000238.1:0-39166 GCA_018244795.1 Parelbella ahira ahira | reverse complement strand
CTGAAATATATGTAGCAGCCAACTAGCTTAATCAGGAATTTAGTTAACAGCCCAGACCGTTAACTAAATGCCGGCATTCAATTAAATAGTTGAATAACAACCAGCCAATTCATTCGATTGCAACGTTTAACTAGATAGCTGAACGTCGTGTAGTCATTAAGTTAAATTAGATATTGGTGATTAATTAGGTTAGCTTAGGTTTTTTTAGATTGAGTTAGACTCACTTGCCCGAGTCTTGGTCGGTCATTTCCAACGGGCTAACTTTCAATACGTCAAGTCGTTAAACGTTGAGTGAATTAACTATCGGCTTAGTGATTTAATTGGATACTGGCATTTAATGAACGGCCTAGGCTGGCTGGCTATTTTAACTAGATGGCTGTGACATAATTATACATTATTTCATAGTTATATCAGCATGATGCAGATAACATAAGCAATCCGATAATACGTTAACATGATAAACATAGGAGGGGTGGAGTTCATTTAAATATCACCTATTCCCCTGAAAATGACACGAAACCTACAATACCGTTTAATTCGTTATAATTGTCTGTGGGTATTATAGTAGATAATATAATTTTAATCTATTAATTTTTTTCGTCGTTTTGTGAGTATATTACTGTGGATCTTATATTAATTTCATAATTTTAAGTATCTTTTTAATTTTCGCCGCTGATTTGAATGATAAAATTATTTCATAAACATAATCATTTCCACATGTACACGACTTAGAGCTCCATATTGACCAATGTAGAGGACTTTTTTTATGCAAACAAAAAAATAGGTACGCCTGGTACCACACGGGAGTAGCAGAATAAACATGTTCTCTTCCAAATACAAAAGCATTAGAAGCTTTTCTAATGGACCTTCCAAGAGCGTCAGGATTTGACATTATCGCGTAACCGAGATTTTAGACCCTTTACAATGTAATTTTAATTATATAAAATTAGAACAGCGATAATAATTGTTATGTTAATAATGGGACAGGGCATGGGCTGTCGCGGTATGGTCTCCAGGCACGGCTGCATGCCCTGGCCGTCGACGGGCAGCAACGTAGAGGTTGCGATAAGCCGTGGTCTGCCATCCCCAGCCCGCATGGCCAGCGCGGGGATGATAGGCAGTGGTGGAGTCTAGTGGTGGAAGTAGACAGGCTGATGATGATGATGATAATGAATGTAAAATTGAACCCATTATTTATGTCGAGAGAATGGTACAAGATTGCAATAAAACCGAAGTACAATAACATATTTATCATAAACAATCGAATTGTTTAATTGCAAGTGACAGTAAACAAGTGATTACAATATATACATAAAGACAAACGTGCATTTATTATTTTAATATATTCATTTGCATGTTGATTAATTCACACACGTGGCCTCCGACGGGGTTCGTCGACTGGTTGATGGTAACAGTGAGTACGCTTAGAAAATGCGTTTTGGAACAATAAAATTAATGTATGCATTATTCATTTTATACACTCTGTTGAGATTGTTACAGAACATTTCAGTATTACATCTGTTCAATGTACTCTTTTCTACGTTCGTCCAAAGAGAATAAACGAGTATTTGTTAACAACATCGCTCGCTAAATATGATCACTACAGTACAGTCAGTAAAAATATGCTTTTATTAACGCGAGGCTTTAAGTGATAAACTTTGCATTTCTAAACAATTTTTGTAAAAATTATATTACCAATTGGTTATTTGAAGGGGATATTTAAAAATTTGATATATACTTTTCTCTTGCATACCCTACGCACGTCCATTTTGACATTGACAGTGAAAAACCAAGATTTACAGTCATATGTACTTACTTATTTGCATTCTTATTATAACTTAACGATGATGTACACACGTGATCATTGTAGTTCCAATCTCTGATGTCTCTATTCCAAACCCTCAGCTCTCAAACATTACCACCGAACCCTCGATTTAACGTTTTGTTGACACGTTACCACTCTCTCGACATAATTAACAGGCAATATTTTAATGTTTTTGTTATATTTTTTGTTTAATATCTCGATTGCTTAGCAACACAGCGGCCCAACAAGCTAGCTAGGCGATGTCGGTATTTGGTTTTCTCTTCAACTTTCAATTAACAAAGAAAATAAATATCTTCGAAAAAGTTCAACGATTTTAGCATTTGTATGCCACTGTAATAGTATCGAAGGCATATATAACTGTCCCTTTGAAGCGAAAGAGCGATTGAAAAGTTTGCAGGAGCCATGAGATAATGAATCGAGGCATTCGTCAATGTTTAACGATTGTCATTCTAATGATAACCCCCGGGATTGTTGACGTGTCGTGCCAAATTGAATTTTACCTTTAATTGCCTATGATAAAGAATAATAATAATAAATTCCGTTGTAATTTTGGTAGATAATTTATTACTTATCCAAGCGAACTGTTCATAAATCCAAGCATAATTTTTCATCAATTCATTATTCGGCCAGTCTTTTCACGACCATAGACAATATGTAATTGTCTATAAAACTACAAAAAGCACAATTACCGTCCAGTTGTTTTAAACATCAGACCACAAAAAAATAAATTGCACAGAACCACGTTAAATATCAATTAATGTGATACAATGTTTAAGATAAGACAAAAAAGGAAAAAAAACCGACTTTTAAAAATAGGTGAGAAAAAAGAATACTTTGAAAATACCAAATACCGACTAATTACATACATATTTTTATATATGAAAAAAACAAAACAAAATCTATAATATACAGTTACGATCACAGCGATGCCACTGTTAAACAACTATTATGACAGCTGAACGTCCATTAAGTATTGATATTTAACAGTCCACTGTCGAACGTTATGGTTGCAGTTTTACCTGAAACCACGTTATAACTAAAAAATAAAGAAAAACAAGACCTACACTATATGATTTATTATAAAATTTACGAAATAACTAGAATGATCTCGTTACAATCTACTAAGATCACTTTTTATTATATACCTAGTGCATTAAGTTATAAGACGATTGAAGAATAAAAAGAACTTAGAAATCAATTTAACATTACATATAATTTCTCGTTCATCCTAACTATGAGGCAATACTACACACGCATGTTAGCATCTCGTCTATATACCGCCAGGGTGTAGGAACTTCAGACTTTAGCGGGTCATTGAGGCTCTCAGAACGACAGTCACCACTTGAAAGGGGAAATACGATCCAATGCGGGAGTATCAAACAATGACCCAGAAGAAAATGACCCTGAATTATGTTTGCTGTAGCCAGAGTCTGACCACACAAATGACCACTGATGTACCCCCTCCTTCCCTTCTCGTCCTCTTATACCTTGCTTTTAGAGGCTTCCATTACGTTTTTTTTCATATCAAATATAGCCCAACATCCTTTTATAAACTTAGTAATAACACCACTGAAGAACAGAGATTTGAATAAAATCTGTTCTCATTTTTCTCTGAAGCATCATCATACAATCAATATAAGATATACATTAAAATATTGTTAGGGAAAAAAGTGTATACATACATTTGTAATAATATTGTCGTTCAGATTTCGATTCGACAAACAAAATAAAACATAATTATTTTTTAATACGGACCCCAGAATTTTGCGACGCCGTTTTAACAATCTTTTCGCTATGTTACATGTTCATATCGCTCTCAAACACAAACACGCGACACCCATCGCCTGATATACAAATATTAGAGAAAAAAAAAATATTCTCATCGAAACTAAGCAACGTAATACATTATTAACAATTTTATCGATACCGCCAAAAAGCATCAACGCACAGCGACGTACCGCGAGACGTCTTCTAACATATTACGTAATGATAATTTTATTTGAAACAAAAACGGTGTACGTCAGCCGGGCACGCGGAGCTCGTGCGAGGCACAGCCCGAGACCTCAACGTTGACATTGACAGCTGTCATAACAGAGGTTACAGTGCTGCAGTGGTGAAAGAGAAAAAATAATTAAGTTACAAAGTCGTAACCGAGATATTTCTTATTTTTTCGACGGACCCTGGCCGCCTTTTTGTCGTCGTAGTCCTCGGAGCCGTCCTGGTCGTAGACCACGCTGTTATCTATGACCCAGTCCTCGCCTATTTCGTTTTTAATCTGTATCTGTTTCACTTGCTCCCGGACCGAAGGGGAGGCTACTTTTTTTTTCTTCTTCTTGCTGGGGTCGTTTGGGTCCCTGGACCGCTTCCTGGGCCTGTCCTCGAGCACTAAGTGTTGGTATTCTTCCACGATGAAGTTTTCCGGCTCGTAGCTGGTGGTGATCTCAACGCCGACGGATGGATCCACGTCCGGAAGGATGTAGTAGTTCTCAAAGTCCCCTTGAAGGGTTATTTCGTTCATATCAGCTGTGAAGTGGCGTTTTTTCTTACCTGGAAAGTAGAGTAGAATATTATTTTTAGACAAAGAAATATTTATTTTCTCGTATTCATGGACCACTTGACATAATCAACTCACGGGTCATGGCAGTGTCTATAGTAATATACATTTATATTCAGGGGGAGTGTTTTTATAAAGATAGAAAGTAATACAACTGACCAGTGTTACAATGCTTAATGTAAGCATATTTGTGTTTGGAGGTCTCCGGGGTGATATTGACCATCCATTCTGTGTTTTCAGACGGGATCTCCTTGACCTCTTCCATAGCTATCTCCTGTTCTTCGGCGATCTCGTAGATGAAGTTGTCCCCGATCTGGCCGTCTTCCATGATGTGGAGCACCTCAGCTTGGGGCTCGTCTTCGGCGGTAGATGGTTGAGGGATGATCTGAAGATTAAATAATAAAATGGCCATGGCATAATCATCTTCATGTATATATAGTGGAAAGAAACTAGAAATCAGTCTACACTACATAAACTGTTTGGTCTATTATCAGTTTTACTGACCCACTTATCTGACATTCAGTACTCCATTGGTGTTAAGAACCATAGACTAATGCATCAGTACGGAATCCTCTGACTTTGCTGGTGCCTGTGATTAGATGACTTGTATGCCGAAATTCAACGGCATTTTTAATTGTCGAAAGATATTTGTGACAAAACTCTATTGAATTTTACTTTTATTTCATCTATGCTGTATCCATTAATAATTGTGACCATCTATGAACTTGGTCATGTTTATAATACTTACATATTCCTGATTCCACATTTTATTGTAATGTTTATAAAAATCTGTATATCACACTGTCCGAAATCTCACCTCAATAATTTGCTTAGGGTCTTGCATCTTGGTGATGACTTGCTCGGACTGGGTGATGGAGGCCTCGGCCTTGTCTGTTTCCACTTTAACAACCCATAGCTGTTTCTTCTGCAGATTCTTTAGAGACCTGAACAAAAGAGATCATTATTTAAGCTATATATACATAGATATACATATAAGCAAATCGGAAAAATAAACACAGCAACAAGAACAAGAATATGGATTTAGGAGATGATGAGATCCCCTACATAAGTTTTGAAATACTACTGCTGCAACTGCAACTAATTTTGCTCTAGGGTGGCAGTTACATAACCATATTCCTATGACAAGAATGTGATAGGCTCACTTATGGAGTCATAAGATCCTCATCCTGTGCACTGTAGTGAGAATCTAGAATTTATCAAATATAGGACATCATTCATCCATGCAATAGTTGTGTATAGTTTCTTAATATCACCAAATATCCTGACGGTATACTTCAAGGTAAACTCACAGGTATCCGAGGGTGTCGACCAGCTGTCTCACGTTCAGACGGGACACGCTCTCCGGGGGCTCCTTCTTTACCGGCTCCACACTGTAGTTGTGCTCCAGGCGAATTATATCGGCAGCTGGAACGAGATCATTTCCATTGATGTCAAGACTGAGAAGTAAATAATGGAAAATTCATCCATTCAGGTCCCGGTAATTGGTTTGGACAGGCAGCATAGGTCGTTAACTTTATAACTCCTAACAGGGATATTTCTGAAAGTCGCCATCATCATCTGTCAGCCTGTTCCGTTCCGCTGCTGGACATAGGCTTGTACCAAGGTGTGCCACAACATTTCTGAAAGGACTGTCCCCAACAGTCGGATAGGATCCGACAACCACAAGCTGTCAATGAGGTTGTGTCCAAGACACTATGAAAAACAACGCTGAAACAGTCCATGTCGTGGGCCAACGATCGCAAGATTTTGTCGTAGCTTTACGAAACGACCTCGCGATTTCTGGTCTGATCAAAGCCACGATCGGAAGCGACAGGTCATACAGTGCTAGGTTATCTATTTGTGAACATGTGATACACACCGAAGGTGCGGAGCGGAAGATCAAGCTTAAAACAAATCCCTCAACGCATACAGAATAGGGCATCAAAGAAAGATTTGAATAACCATAGTTTAATCGTTTGAATAAGGCTTAAATAGAACACAAAGATTCTACTATAAACGAGATAAAAGAACACTTTCTCACAATCATGGATGAGTTTGCGACCTGTGAGGGCCTGGCTCTAAGATAATCGTGGGAGAGTGTTTAAGCGTACCTGTAAAACCCTAAAAATTAACAGAAATTCTACATATTAAATAATATGGGTTTTCAGTCAATTTTATTTCACCATAACGGGAGTTGGAATGTCGATAACGTATTTATAACTTCAGGGAAAAAAAATGGTATCACAACATTTAGTTTGTAGCCAGCTCTTGCGTCGTTTCAATATTTTTGTAGCACGACATGAAATTCGGGTTTAGTCAGAGCGTTGGAATTTATTACTATTAACGCAAGAACAATATTGGTAGCAGGCAATAAAGTAATTTAAGCAATACATTCTATTTAGAGTTACCGATCATAGGATATTAGCTGCCTCTTATGAAAACCGTAGTGTTGCCAAGTAGGCGACGGTGCATTGAACAACAATATTGTTCGACTACCCACATTAATCAACACTCAAGTCGGTGTGCTAATGCTATGTAAACCAAGCATCACATGACGCGGGCTCCTTCACGTCCAGAGTGTCGTACAGATAATATAAATCATACCAAGATTTTAAACGCGGGAAGGACCCTAATACACAGCTCTTAGTTTTGTTCAGTTTTGTTCCGCTTTACGTAATTGTCGAGTCTAAAAAATGTAGGCCACAGATTCACCAACAAATCAAGTACAGAATCAATACTAACAAGTTCAATCTTATTTCGTAAATGTCGTTAACTTTTCGTCCATTTCCGTGAACTCAGTGACACTGATCTGAGCTGATGTTGAAAAAATTATCTACCAACAATATTAATGGGCTACACTACAATTCTATCGATAAATCGATATATATTTTATTGGTAGGAAGCATTATCAGATCCGATGATCACAATGATTCAATCATCACTCAATCATTCATGATCATAATCGTCACATCGGTACCGATATCGATTTCGTATAAAATTATAATTCATGTTTTGACAACATTAACTCTACCGGCCAGCCGATGTCGCAGTAACCTTCTCCCGAACCGAGTCTGCGTTTGAATGTTAAGTAGTGTTTCAAATTCCAAATTCAAATTGTTATTTTTTTCTATGTCTTGCACGGTAGATATGTAAAAATATACAGCAAATAAACTTCAAAATACCATTTTTTTAATATTTAGCATAGCAAATAGGCAAACGGTCTACCTGCTGGTTAGTAACATAGTTTCATTTTTATTTAATTCGCTCTATAGTTTTCATACGTTATTGCTTCAAATTCGTAACTATTTGCTAGGCCCAACACAGGCTGATAGCAAACAAGTTTCTTTTTGTAAGATCGAGACACATGCGTCAATTTTACCGACCGCCGTCCGAAATAACGGTAACCGACTTTTCAAACTACCCTCCGAAACCGTTGATGTTCATAACCTACTAATAATTACAAAGTAGTTTCCGACACAAACCGACGTCAGTAATCTGACAACTATAATAGTTGAAATACGCGTGGTGGAAAGAATGGTCTACTCATAGCAACTGTAGTACATAGTGCACATATAAAACTACCAGCAATAGTAATTGACGAAAACATATGTACATACGCAGCCCCCACATTCATATTACAGATTTTACATAAAGAGGAAAAATAGAATTTCTTGTTTAACGATTGTATTATACCGTCCGTATAGGACCGTGATTAACAAAAATATTGGCATTGTCACTATAATGGCGTTTGCGGGAAGTTAGAAGTTCTATAAGTGGTGTCACGAGAACTACACGTTCTGACATTGACATTGACAGTGACAGCGCGAAAGGTGTTACAGTTTTATGGCGTTTTATCTACAGTAGTGAGTATATAACACATATATACCTTCCGGCTGGTGAATGAACCTCTCAAACAGATCTTGGTATGATCCCGCTACCCTTCCGTCTGTAAGCAGAGAGGCTACCATCAGCAAGGGTCCACCTTCTTTTTCTTTTCGTTCTGAATGCGACAATCTCAATCTATGCCATATTGACGTTCAATAAGGGAACTTTTAAATTTGTGTTTTTTCTTCATTCTTGTCACATCAACAGATTTTGAGTTAATCATTATTTTGCCGATTAAAGAGAGATTAGCGACCCTAGCGCCCTCTTATTGACTTTAAATGGATAAACATTATAATTATACCAGAATATCAAACACGATCAAATTTGATACAGGAACTTCATTGATCCCGACCTGTCAATTGTTACTTGAAAAGTACTGTTTGCAAAGAAGACGACATCTTCTTACATAACTTTCTTTTGTTTCACTTTCTTTACAGATTTAAATACCTTCAATTCTTATTTTTGCATTTATCAGCAATACTGTGTTTGAAAGTAAAAGTGTCGTCAGCTTTCTTTGTGTTTTTATTATAACGCCTAACGTATGTACTTTTGGTGTTATACTGTCTCATTCCTTTAATATCGTCTGGGAATGGTAATACGAATAGAAGATTGCTGCTTCCGATTTCAAAAAACGTGTACATACACACTTCTATTAAAATAGATATTTTTATAAATATCTGTTTTAATCTTACCTATCTATATGTATAACCCTAGTTGAAAATACCACATACAATAAGGGTAAAATCCATTCTAATTGTTGGTATAAAACATTGTAGAACCCAGAAAAGAAAGAAATGATGCTGGTGAAAGCGTTAATTAGAATTTATAAGATTGTACGTTCATTACGTATTGTGTCTTTTAATTATTGTACACATTTTCCGAACGATCGCTAACCGTATGTATCTGAAAATATAGACGTATTTATTAATGTATTTTACTTTTTATAATTATAATAATTGTTTTATCAATCTTTTGCGTAAAAATTTCGATTTTTTTTTTAATAAATCTATTTAGGCCACAGTCTGCCTAATGCGGGTTGACAGCCTTCACACGTCTTAGAGAACATTATACAGGACTCATATGGTTTTCTGTCGCCACCGATGTATCTCTCTATACCTTTAAACGAGTTATTCTTGTATATATGTACATATATAATCAGAATCTCAAACGGCTTCAACGATTTCCATGAAATTTAGTATGCAGGGGGTTTCGGGAGCGATGAATCGATCTAGCTAGGTTTTATTTTTACAATATGTAGTTTATCGCCGTTTTTAGGCAATGAAAAACTGCTACAATATCATTAGAATACGAAGGTAAATTTCGCCAGCTTTTACAAGGTTATAATAGCTCAAATCGGGCAGTCCCAAAACCAGAGGAACCTGATTCGAGTCCAGATTTTTCCAGTCCGGCTATTTTATTCCTTTTTCTTAAGTTCCTTCTCTTGTGAGAAAACTGTTATTGAGGGCCCTAACCAAAGCATCTAATTCGTATAAAAAAAAAAAACAAAAAATACCGAGCTACGTTTAGTCATCCAGGTACTTGTATAATAAAACGCAAATAAATGTCATAAATTCAAACCTTAGACTCCTTGAGTAGAGACTGAAATCTAAACCAATACGTGATCACTATTACATGCCCAAAATTTGCTAAAACACTCAACACATATATACTATTTAAAAACCTGTAATTTGGACCTTTCATCCAAATCCATGGGAACTCACAAATACTTTGTTAAAGTTGCTAACGTCCTCAAAGCTATTAAAGTCAGTTTCACAAATCCCGCCGTTTTATGAATTTTCTAGGAATCCGTTAATCACAACTACGTAATCTCAAACATCAAGAGAACTAACGCATTGATCATCAGATGCAACGCTGGCCGCAGCCCGGGCGTGGCGTCTGGATCCAATCGTTAACGCTATTGACATTCGGTACTCCTCACATTTTCCCTGAAGAGCACCACGTCTTGTACATCACATCGGAACACTCAATGATTTATTAGTAACATATTTACAAAATCCTTATAATCGTGTTCGGCTGTAGAAATAACTCTAACGGACCCTAAAGAATGCTTCTCAGTATCATCCCCTGCTTCATGGTAAGGACACAATAATCAGACGCAATACATACATAAATACGTGCAACGCGTATTTACGAACGGTTTCTGTTTCAATCAAATATGTCGAGTTCTGAAGAAACCGAACAAAATATTAGATAGAGATATTCGGCACACCAATTCCTTATAGGAATTGGTGTGCCCTGTAAGGGACTCGGCGTGAAGATATGTTCTGTACGGTATGGTGGAAAATCGCGGAACAATGAATAGTTCAACCCTTAAACGAAAAATATATTATCTTTGTCGGTAATGCAACGCCAGTATGCATTGCTATCGTCAGGTAACAATCGTTATGGCTCGGGGGAAGCCTTAAAAACAATTTAAAACATCCAATGTATGGTCTACCACTAACTAGTAATTCATGCTAATCAGCCCCGGAGAAGCGTCAGGAAACGTACTGTTAACCACGAATAGTTATAGAGACATACTCCCAGCAAAGCATACGACACCCTCCAGCTAGGTGGAGTGACGATATACACAGTGGCTGGCAGCGTTTGGATGCGTAAAGCTGAAGAACGAGCTCAGTGTCGTGTTATTGGAGAGGCTTATACCCTGTACGATGATGACACCTAGCACTGGGATAGCCAGAGAGTTGCAACCCAGCTGAAATACTTTGTAACTGTAACTGTAAAGGAAGCCCTGAATAAAAGATCATCAGTGTAAGCATAAAGAGACTAACCTCTCTTGTCACTCTCCGATTGTTGCATTGCAGCCGCTTGCTCCTGCAAAGTCAGCAGCTCAGGGAGCATTGGTGAATCTATCCAAAGCCCTTGGGCATCCACCTCGAAGTGATACCTAGTAGAAATGTACAACTTTAGCAATATGTCTCGTCCAACGAAGACTAAGGTACTTTCTCAATCTATCTTTAGATAGAACTGGTAAAGAGTTTACAAACCCCCCTTCTCCCTTCCCCTGGTCAATTACTAAAATGTAACATTACAATAGCTGTATTCAAGGTTACCTCTTAAAACATTGCAATCAATTTGGGTGACCAGTTTGACATACCTCACTGTTTTCTTAAACCTTAAACACGTTCCCTCCCGCATAACCCGTACTTAGGTTACGGGCTTGCTTCTGTGAGGCCAACGTAACCCATATATGGGTTACACTTTTTTTGTTTAAGTTAAATAAGACTTTCAGTTGCATTTTGAAAACAAATTTAATGGAACAAGTTGTATATAGAATATACAACATAAAAATATAAAAAATACACAAATAACACTCTACTTTTTATTAATTTATGAGATATTATAAATTATATTATGAGATATTATAACAAAACAATTTATCAATTTCATAGGTGGATAGTACTGTAACTGCAGATAATCAACAATGTAAGGACCTACTAGTGTTACATTGTTGGTATTCCCACATATCTCTCCGCTATTGTTCTGGTGCACAGACAGTAAAACTTAGGTCAGCAGTAAACTCAACGGAATCAGGCTTGGTACAGAATGTATTAAAGCACCTAACTCAAAAACTTCAACTGTAACTCTTATAATTCGATTTCATCATAATAGACAATGACAACATATACATAATGTACATTAAAAACAAAATGGTACAACATTTTCATTTTCATTTGCTTCCTGTATCATACACACAGGTGTGACGGAGATATAAAAGTCTGTAAAAACACTTTTTTGCCATTTTTACAGTAAAGTGTTAGTCATGAGAGTTTTTTGTTTATCTATCTAATAAGTCTAAAGGTCCACAGCGTCTTTATGTATAAATCATTATCTAATATGAGGAAGAAGGAACTAAACCATTCTGACGGGCTCAACTGATTTGTTTACTAATTGAACCACATTCAAATATTAAATGAGGAGTAGTGACCTAGGCTCTCCAAATTAAATTTTCTCTAAATTCTAGTACTTACCCACACAGTTGCAAGCTGAAGTGCCGCCAGAGGCACTCACTCTCCTCCTGCATGGCTCCCTCGATCCATTCTTGTCTCTGATTATCATTTTCGGTACCTGAATTTACACTGAAAGACGATTGATTTACCTATAACACCATATTATACAAACAGAAAGAGACAAAAATCTCTTCAAATTTGTATATACCTGACGTATTCCATTAGAGTTATTAAAATTAAAGTGAAATTATGAGAAAAAAAACTACATTCATATTCTGTTTTGAACAGTTCCTCACACTCTGTACATACTGTCTTCTTTCCCAATCATTGATACATCCCACACAGACCTCATTAGATATCATATATTGGTCAGTGATGAAACTATTAAGAACACAAAGGGAAAAATGAACTGTAAGTCAAGTGTGGCAATAATGTAACTTCACACCAATGTTTCCACAAAGGGGTTTACAGAGCTGTCTAGTACACCCTCTTTCATCAGTTATGATATAATTATATTCCACCACAGAATTTGAGGTGAGTCTATTGCCATATACCAGACACATTTCCAAACTACAAGATAGTAGTGGGAATTTTAAGTTAGAATAACCGAATAATACTTCGCCAAACCCGGTGATTACACCCAGCGGCCACAACCTCTTGTGCATTAGTCACACTTGCAACAGCTACACCAATAAGGCTGTTGGTTCTATTTTTTTTTTAATGTTTGCTTCGTTACATTTACTTTAATGCTCATCAATATAAGATGTGTTCTTTATGGTGCACATCAAGAACAGTTAAAGTAAAAAAATATAAGCAGATTACACAATCATTTGTCTACCAATAATATGATGATTTATTATTGTTTATGAATTTCATGATCCTTTAGTTACTATTTCAAGTCATACATCCGGTTAAGTTACATATACAACAGTCATATTAAAAATAAGGTGATATAGTAATATTGTTATAGTCAATATTATGCTTTCAAATCGTATCGCGGTTGAGCTATCTTAATATATTCATGTTCCAATTATATCTTAACACAATAGATTCTGTGACACAAATACTTATAAAAATACACAGTGATACCTATGTAAAGTATATTAAATACCACTTCGGAGGGAATGTGAGGTATGAGATATGTATATTGAAGTTGTAAACATTGTATGGGAATTAATAAATAGCCATTTATGGACTCGACAATTTTTCTCTCGCACAAAGGTCATGCAGCGGCACGGACTGAGTTTATGTTATCGATTTTTGCATTTTCGCCGCGATAATGCAAATAAGAGCGGGAAAATCACTTACTTGTAGAAGGAGAAGCTGCATATCACATCGTATTCTAAATTGCAACCTTCTACCACACACTTCAGGGCACTCATAATGGACTCTTTGCCACGACCTCCAAATGTGGCTATCGAATCCTCACATCCTTGTCGCGATGTTAATTTTATAAAATACTACCTTTTAGCGCCTAAACTAACTTTCAAACAAACTAATTTGATGGATCCTTTAGAAAATTATCAATCAAATGTCGAAAATGACATGCTGTCACGAAAAGTCGAAGTCCCAAATGCGTGCCATGGAGAGGTGATGTAATTTTCCATAGATGGTCGTACTGGCAACTCTGAATTACACCCAAGTTAATCGATATTTAGTACTCGATTCGAATTCAAAGTAATTTTAATTAATCGCTGATCTTCTTTTTCAATTTATAGTTTTTGTATCATCTTATCACATTATTTTTATTTTTTAACTCAAAGATCAATTATATTTCATAACATTAATGCCTCAAAAACTTAATAAGTAATAACCTACAAAATCCTGCTGTCTAAAAGTGAATTTAGATACAAAAGAGATAACACTTTTTTTATAAATGTATTACTTATTAAGCTTGTAACTATACGTTTTTAGAAAACAATAACAAACTGATATGGAATAATGCATTCTTATATAAAGCCGATATTTTAACAATAATTTGTTACGTACGAATTTCTATCTCTGTAAAGTAAATTAATAAGGTTGTTTAAGTGTGCGTCTAATAACGTTGCAGTTCATATTTGAATACTTTTCAGTTAAACTTTCAGCAAGCTTTTTATTATCCTTCGAAAGTATCTTTCAAGACCGTCATTTATATTCAGTGTCATCTCGATTCAGTCGAATACAAATTTTAATCGAGTGTGAAGTGATGCCACAGGAAAAAATATGATCATAGACTAAATTAAGACATTTTTCATAATTAATTAAACAAAGAAAATCTCTTATCAGCCATGAAATGCAGATTTAATTTGGTGAATTTGTGTGGATATTACGCTTATCAAGTCCTTGCAAATACTTTTTATTGCTTATTAACATCTAGGCTAACGATAAATTAGCAATTAATGTCGTATAAAACATTATTTAGCGATTTTACGTATTACGTAAAATCATAGCCAATAATGAACACCACGTATTGATCGCGCGCATTTTGCGCTACTTCCGGTGCATAATGGAGTAATTGGGGTTATTTTATATAAGTGTTACGCTATAATATGTTATTTGACATCAAGAGAACAAGAAAATTATTTGAGAATGATGTCGAAATAGTTTACTATACTGTAACATGTCATTGTCAACAAAATTCTTTGACAATATTGTCAAAAATTGTATGTCACGCAGTGTCAATCGAGTGATTTATTTATTGTAATCGTAAATATTGTTCTTCCGAATGTATAAAACTATTTAACAAATATATTCAGAGCTATATGATAGCTTACGTAACATCTGTCTGTGGCTTATCTTTACGTATTGTAACATTCATATGACGCTCATGGCGTCTTGCCTATGTTGCTGACAGACAGTTGCACATTACCTACCTGAAATGATATACAATATTCATGCATTAGTAAATACCTCTAGCACAATAACATTTCGATTTACACTTGTTTAGTGAGTTATCAGTCAATTCCTATTTTACCGTGTGTAATCAACGTAATGTATGTATTTGGACATTAGACCATTATAATACAGCTAAGTAGGTACTATTGCTATAATTGACACATATTCTTTTGACTTAAGTATCAGTCTTCCACCAGATATCTCCAGTGATAAGCAGGTGTTCTTGTATTGGGCATGTGGCACATGTGACACCATAGAAATGAGGAACAGTACCATATACAGTAAATTTTATAACAAGTTTTATTGGTCACAATACAACAGTAATACATTCCAGCACTAATAAAAAAGAAATTCATAACATATCGATTGCAGTATCATTTAGATCTTAACATCTTATTGCAAAGAAAAGAATAAATTTAACATGTGTTTAAATGAGAGTTTATGAAGCATTAGCAAACAAAAACACATCACCACCAAATTTAGGATCTGTTGGCTATTATGGGCATGTCATTAATTATTGAGTAATGATATTAACTTTTAAATTTACAACTCCCAATAAACTTTGTGTTGTGTACATAATTATAAATGTAGGAAAGAAATGTTTATTAAAAAAAACTATCATATTATTTACAAGTTACTTTATTTACATATCATTATAACTAATGGCCTATGTCCAGCAGTGGACTGAGATAGGCTGATGATGATGATGATTATAACTAATGTACACAAATGTTGTGATAGCTGATGGTAATCTTCAATAATCTGCAGCAGTGTTGGCCAGATAATCTCTTCTCCCAATGTTGGATGCCTGTTTGTTCTGTACAGCCTCCAGTTTCGGACATTCTGTAAAATAGTTTTATAACTTAGTAATATGTTATGATTACATTTTATTCAGTTAGATTTTCTAATATAAATATCTGGCAGTGACTCAGAGTCTGGATCTGTGCCTGGTGTATGGCAAGCAACTCACCAACTATTCTATAGGACATAAAATGTAACTGTTGAAACATGGGAGTGTACTCCACTCTTCAGCCTATTCCTTTGGGAATATAGGTATGATGTTCCATTTTTTTTACAGTTAAGTAAAAAGAGTGCAGTGTTTTATCCTTAAAGTAGTACTGTGCGATATTGGCCAGAGTGCACAAGAACATACCTGTAATCCTGTGTCCAAGACCACCACAATATGAACAGCCCTGTCCATCTGAATTGGGTAGATCTGGTTCTCCAATCATATCCAGTAGGAATGGTGGTACCTATAGACAATTAAATTATAGATTTATAATTATACATACAAAAATTTCTTTGTTGCAACACTGCAGCACTGCAGCGCAAATATTATGTGATTTGATGACTGTCATGTCATCAAATGGGATAAATTATACTGTAAGATGATAATAGACAAATGTGATAATAATTTCATTAGTAGTCTTTCCAGGTAGTCTCTTGTACTCAATAACAGTAGTTATTTTTTAGTAGTTATTAATATTAGTTGTTATTTCATTTATTTACAAGATCATGATCAATATAGATAATGGTTGAACTAGAGCACAATTGAGTGTGCACAATCAAGTGAAAATTATAATATTAAAATAGGAATACACTAATATGATACCAACAAACGTACATGGGGATGTGATTATGACCTAAAAATAACATGATGGAGAAAAATTTGCTGATCATTGCAGACCTGCTGTGCTTCTTTCACATAAAATAATATTTAAAAAAAAACGATTTCTCCATTACTGCAGTAGTAGAGCACATTGTACAGATCCAATCCTAAAATACCTTCTGTCCAGCTTCACGCAGCAAGTGCAGCAAGTCGCGCAGCAGCAGCGGATCGGCGGCGCGCGGCAGCAGGGTGGAGGCCAGGCCTTCGCCCCCCGCTCTGCCCGTACGTCCTATTCTATGCACGTAGTTCTCTATGTCTTCGGGCATGTCGTAGTTAATTACGTGTTCTATATTCTGGAAGTCGAGACCTGGAAATAGGGCCACATAGTTAAAAGGCGGAAGGCTTGTTCAGGTTAAGACAGATGCTTTATTGTTGGATCTGGCTCTGTCGTAAACCTCAAGCTTAGTGCCTCGTGTGAAGTATTTAAAATGTGTATTCACCAGCTCACAAAGTTATACCTTCAAATTACTCTAGAACAGTATTTACGAATAAACAGAATGGCGATCATTTATTATACAATATAATATACTATATTGCAGACTAACATACGACGAGGAAAAAAAAATATATACACTACAAAAAAACAAAAGCAATAGGAGGCTTTACCGCTTGAATAGCGATTGTTTCCAATAAACCTAAAATTTAAAAGACATTTAAAAAATATATAAACAACTAACCTTTGCTGGCAACATCAGTTGCCACCAGTACATCCTTCTCCCCTTTCCTGAAAGCTTCCACAGCTCGCGACCTCTCCTCTTGATCCTTCCCGCCGTGGATGGCCACTGCCTCCACACCTGACGACAGAGATAACAATATTAAATTCAAACAGACCTTGAGTCATTGTGTACCTTTTACGGTCTTTAAGATTGTTAAGATGCATATAAATACTGAATTATTTCAGCAGAATTCTTTACACACAGGCATTTTACAAAATAAAGACTTCCAGAGCTGATGAGAAATATACAAGTGGTCATATAATAGCAACCATGAAATGAACTAGTATCCTATAGCTTCTATGAAATAATCAGGTATAAAATTCCACCCAAACCGGCGAAAGTTTGCTCAATTACTTTGTTTGATTTAACTATGTGACTATTTTCATGATTTGGAGAAGGATTTTCTCTTGTAGGAGATAAGTATTATGTAGTGAACACGATCCAAGCAACTAGGTTAATATATCGACATACTTATGTACTCAATGTGAATAGCTGTTAAGTAAAATGAAGATGTTCTGGTAAATACCAGTTTAAAATAAATTTGGAAGAGACAGTTGAGGAAAAATAGAGACGAAGCTGTGATACCGCAGGAAATATTAATTGATGACACTAACCCTTTAGCAACAGGTACTCGTGAATGGCGTCTACATCCTGCTTCCTCTCAGCGAACACCAGCACTGGCGGCGGAGTCTTCTGCAGGCATTGCAGCAGATGCACTGTTCTCGCCTCCGCTTGGACTGCTTCCAACTCCTGGCGCACGTTCAGCGACGCTGCGCCGGCACGCCCCACGTTCACTGTCACCGGTTTCACCAACGCCGATCTTTAATGATAATAATAATGGAATTTGATTCAAATACAGTATCATATTGTATGTTTCTATTAAACATTAGGCCTGCCAATATCCGTCGGTATCAGCGACCATTTTCATCATATAAAAAGTTTACGAATTTTTTACTTTTACGGTGAACACCTACTTTATTTGAAACTATGGTATTGATATAAAAACAAAATCTAATATTAAAATAAAACATTAGGGTGCATTTTGGGCCCACTTTTGTTATTATTCATATAAGTAATTGATCAAGCATCATGTAAGATGTGAATAAGGCTATATAGTTTGCTGATGATGCATCAATGAATACTGATGTGTATAAGCATTACACAGATATTATTGACAGAGATTACAGTTTGAATATTAAGACACAGTGAATGTGTGATTCAGACCTGGCAAAATTCTGTATCTTCCTCGGCATAGTGGCACTGAACAGCAAAGTCTGCCGCTGTCCAGCGAAGTATGAGAAGATGGTCCTTACATCCTCTTCGAAGCCCATGTCAATCATGCGGTCAGCTTCATCCATGCAGAGGTAACGGCAGACGTTTAGACGTACCTAGAAATAGATTGTTGTGAAAGGATTAGATTGCACTATCTTAGAACTTTTCATACTCCTTTAGGACAAAAACCTAACATCACGTCTGTAAACCCAGAGTGGGTACGCAAAGGAGTGTAGTGCAATCCCACGTTTCACCAGTTAAGTTTACGTCCCACAATGGAATAGGTGGTGAGCCCATTGTTATTCACTGGGCGGAGATCCAGACTGAAAGCAACGTTATTTAGGCGCTTAAAAAATGTACTTGAGTGTATAAAGGATAAAAAAAAATCATAAACAGCTTTGAGGAATGACAGCCAGAATTACAAACCATCTTTTTGTCGAGCATGTCCATGAGACGGCCAGGTGTTGCCACCATTATATGTACACCCCTTTGTACTATTTCCATGCAATTCGATACTGCTACACCTGAAAACGATAACATTATAACAATATTGTGCAGATTTTTTTTTAGTAAAAACTACCTCCACAATAGGAGCTCAGGTCTCTGAACAGGTGTTCCGATGAACTAAAGAAAATTGCTGGATTTCAAACAACCAAGAGTTGGGTGTTTTGCGCGGATTACAGGTAAGGACTCGGATATATGTAAAAAAAAGGACTGGTCAAAACAAATGTTGTCTAATTATTATTGAAGACAAAGATAATTTTATTACAAAAATTACTCTTTTCTATGTCTCTAATGTACTTCACTACTTCACATGTAAAACGTAAAAGACGTAACTTCACGTCTGTAATCCTCGAAGAGGTAAGCAGAGGAGTGTAGCACACTCCCACATTTCATCAGTGACGTTTACCTCCCATGGAAACACACCGCAGAGGAGAATAGTATCCTGTATCCTTATATGTATATAGAAGAATGGAACTTTACCCCCAATAGCGAGGCAACTTCTCAATTCTGGGTTGCCAGCCTGCACCAGGTGTTTTATGAAGTGTTCTATTATATCGTGCGTCTGTTTTGCTAACTCTCTCGACGGGCAGATGATGAGACCGTATGGCCCTTCATTCCTGTGGATTGCATATCACGAGGTTATTTTTGGTTTTCCAGGTACAGGCAAAAATTGCGTGCTGAGTGAAAACAGAAAATGTTTGCAACACCATGATAAAGACGTTGGTGCTGCCTTATAGCCGAAAGCGCTGCCATCTAGATGAGGGTGCAGCCACCTTTTTAATATCAATCCATAACACATAACCATTTAATAATAATACAGCAATGAAAATACTGTTGCTAAACTTTACCGTGTTGGTAAAGGTTATGTTTCCATAGGAAATCATCTTCCTCACCTGATAAAGGGCATCTTGATCTCCTGTTCGAGACACAACATCACAATGGGCAGCGTGAACACCAACGTCTTTCCGGAGCCGGTGAAGGCGATACCGATCATGTCGCGCCCGCTCAGCACCGCCGGTATACCCTGGACCTGGATTGGAGTGGGTTTCTTGATGCCTTTAGCATCAAGTCCATTGAGGATGCCTGGTGATTAAGAATTCAAAATTGTGGTGATGTGTTTATGATGTTCTTTTATTTATATATTTTTATTTATTTAATATCTGGTATACGTCTAAGTAAGTGGCAACTAGTTTTAAATGCACAGATGTCTGAGAGACAGAGAGGACAGTGACTCATATATGTATACCAAAACTCAGTACATTAGCACAGTTGGACAAGTGTGAATCGTTATAAAAATGGAGATCTGCATATTTGTAAAAGACAACAGTTTCACCAAGTACTGATGTCAGGAGAAATTAATGATGGTGATGAGTTTCATGAGGTTACTCCCTGATAGCGAATTGTTGAAAGAGTCTATATGTTTTATTTCAATATGTCTCTCAGACACAAATGAATATAGATACAACTTACCTTTAGGAAATTTCATATGGCGGAAGGTTCTGAGTGGAGGAGGCACATCTTCCCCTTCAACCAAGATCCGTAGTTCCTGTCGGATCCTCTCGTGCCGCTCGGGCGGCAACGCCAAGATACATCGTGGTGGTGTCCAGGAGGTCTTTATTGGCTCCTCATACTGGATACCTGAAGGGGACATTAGAGGACTGATGAATTATCAAATATTATGATGTTGAAATTGCAATATAATATGAGAACTTTAACTAACCACATTTAGGAAAACTGATGTTTCCTGCTATTCAGTTACCCTTCTTCAATCACTCCACTGTTAGTTCTGGACTTCATTCTACAGTTCACAAACTTTCTATCTCACACTTGGAAATGTGGATTGAGGTTCCTATTGATGTATATCCAGACTACATATTGGGTCTTTTTAAATATGATTCTAACAGAGCTTATTTACAAATTTGACAATGCATTGACAGTTGCCCTAGTATCAAAAATGTCCAGGTTTTTCAATGTACAAATAGACACATAATACTTGATCTATTGTTTGCTAGAACAACCAGATTTTCAGTTCAGGTAAAGTCTGTAAGTTAGTGAAATTATATTTGTTTTTTATCATGTCCATTATTATTCCATTTATCATTCCACTTTTAGGTACAGATTTCCTTATACAGAGAGAAAGTTATAGCTATGGTGTAACCAAAGCTAGTTAAGTACATATTAGCAGACTTTACATAATTTCTTAGAGAACCTTATGGAGTACTGTGGGAGGTACACCCTACAGTTCTTGATAAACATGTTTTCTTCAATATTTTCTTACATGATAATAGCGAATGACATTGAATCTTAAGTTCCGTCAGCTATTATTATTAACTAAGGAAGAATCATCAACTTGGGGAGTAATACTAACTTCGTAAGATATTTAAAACATCAGAAAAATAAAATTGTTTCAATGAAGATACTCTCAGGGCCTGTAAATTATCTAGTAAAAAATGTATACTTACCAAAAGCCAATTCAGCTACGCCCATAAGTGCTTTGCTTTGAGCAACACTCTCAAGGATATGCTCCTCCTCCTTGGCCTGCCGTTCTGCTGCTGATAGAGCCCTGGCTTCAGCTATTCTTTTTAGTTCACTGTGTTGATCCAGAAGGGACACATTGTAGCGACGTCCCCATTCCTCTTGAGATGCTGTAATAATCATATTGTCAAGTTATTCAGTTTATATTATAAGTTTATTTATTTATTATTTATTTAGAGATGACCAACACAGAATACACATTAATTTCTTTATATATTGCATGTATACTATAGAATTCATGTTACGGTAAATACTGGTTAACAGTAATAGTTTATAACTTAATGCCAAAAAAATTCCAACAACCATTGTAACTTAATTACTATCAGTATAAAAATTGATTAACAAGCCATATTTTATTTATGACTTGAAACTTACATTTGCAATGAAATTGTATGTACGTAGTAAATTTCAATATCCCTAGCTCCACAAATACTCACAACGCCTGCAAGGACTTGTTATCGTACCTAAATAAATGAAATAAACTTAATTCTGCACCCTGAATTCTGTGTTCTAATTGCTGGGAATAAGAAATAAAGTTTTTATGTTTTGCATTCTACATTTTCCTGTAATGAGCAAGCCTAGTAGGTTTTAGATAGCATGTATCAGTATCATTGTCAAAATGAAAAGCACGTTACTGCAATAACATAAAAATAAATAAATGACAAAAAGCAATGAGAGTACTAACCGTCGTCGTCAGGATCGTTGTCGCTTGAACTCTTCGCTTCTGCGCTAGCTTCAGCCGCCACTTGCCCTAGCCGACCTAGCTTCATTAACTTTTCTTTCATACGTTCCTTCACAGGGACATACGGTACATAATTGTCCAAGTCCTCCTCCTCAGAGTCAGACTTTTCTTCACGTCTATATCGTTTTAAAGGTGGGTCAGACATTTTTATAGATAATTAGGGAACTTTTAAACTTTTCAGATGTTACAGCACATGTCTTTTTATAAATATATATAAAGCGCACATACAATTATACAAACAAATAGATTTATATTAGTTTTGATAGATAAACATAAATAGTGTCAATGTGTACTTGACATATTATTTTTTTTATCTCCGGACTTACAATATATGATAACTTTATAATGCCAATTAAAATTTTAAGGAAAGGAAAATATGTACATGCTAGAGAAAATCTGAAAATTGTTGATGTTTAGTTATTATAAAATTTTATTATATTGTAACTATAACCTTCATCATCGTCAGCTTTTTGATATTCACTGCTAGACATAGGCCTGCTCTAATCGGCGCCACTCCGTCCAGTTCTGGGTCTTCCGATTCCAGCAGCTTCGACAACTATAACCATAGCTATCCTTTATCTTTAAACGTTTAATTAAAGTGATTTTGAGCTTATACACCAGAGTTAATTATGGGGTGATATCGCCGTCTACAATTTTATCGAGTTGAAATACTTAGATACATTATTAATTTTAGTAACAATAATAAGTATACAATTCGAATGCGTAACAAACTACTTATAGTTATAGTGTGATTCAAATAGTTGAGATTAAATAACTGAATTATCAATAGATATAATGTGTTAACATTTTAAACATTTTATTAATAAAGTGACTGATTTATTGGTCTGTTGGTTGCTTGCGCGACTACTAATCTTGAGGTCCTGGGTTCTATCTCTAGGTCGAGGACTATTAGGTTTATTTAACTTGAAATTCTTAGTACTGACTTGGAGGATAGAATTCTGTTCAGTGTACAGAAATGAGCTCACCTCTTATGAAATAATGGATTATAAGCGTAACTGATGAAACGTGCTAGTACACAGTACTCTGCCTACCTCTTTGAGAGTTACAAGTGTGAGTACAGAATAAATTGTATATTATATATACCTACTCGTACTATTACGACGCATTATAAATTCATTCACTACTTTCTGTAGGTAAGTCAGTCAAAAATAAGTTAGAGAAGAAATGAACATTTAACATGTCATTTTTTATTGTCAACAGTTATAAAATGAATTACGCGTGTTCGTTTCTAGAAATTTTACCTTTTGTCTAATTTGTCATATGACAAATTATAATATATACCTACAAAGGACATTTTCTAAAACTTGATTTCTGAACTATTTTGGATTATCGATTGATTGTTCATTTATTTGTCAAATGTCGCTGTCAAACCAAAATATCTAGTGACACGTAACTTCACATAATTAAATTTTCTTTTTGTGACCTCCAAATGTGAAAATTCGCGTTAAATTACATTTATAACGCTAAACTATATCGTGACAAGATGTCCGATAGAAGTTTCGGCGATCACGCGTTCCGAAATGTGGTGAAAAATCCGTTGTTGTCTAACTCTGTGACTGGGCTCTCCATTGAGGATTTGACGCACAATGCCGTGCTGCTGCCTGCCGTGCCGAGCCAGGAAATGAGTACTAGACGAGGTAAGTTCTATTTTAAGTGCCTTATATTGATAGGACGCTATATGGGTGACCTTGACTGGGAAATTATTAAAAAAAACAAACTCATCCTATCATGTGCGAACTGTCAGTTTTTTCCGAACCGCGCGCGTATCTGTGTTCTATTTTCAAACTGCGTAGTGTTTTTTAATGTTTAGCACGTTTTGGTACTAGATTTTAACACCTAACATATTATATTCTGCTAAGTTCACAAATATTTTTTTTTATATACCTACCACATATAAGTTTAAAATGTCTTTTCTTTACAAGTCCTATAAGAGACCGCCTTTTGAAAGTGGGTTTATTCCCCAATTTGTGAATATGACGTCATGTGCCAATTTGAATAAAGTTGAAAGGGTTTTACACAACATAGTAAGTTATGTATAAGTTTACTAAAGTTATTATTACATAACGCTGTACATGAAACTTAATAAAACCATGATTAGAATCAAGGTAAACTAATTAAGAACTGGCAGCACAAATGAAAATGTTCTAATGGTTGAGTATTATGAAGTAATCAAAATTTTAAACTGTATTTTAATTAGAGTAGTTTAAGTGCTGAGGTGGTCTTGATGGAGTAACACTTGTTCATGAACTTGTCTATGTTGCTATTTTTTGTACTATAATAGAAGGGTACCAATTCAAAGTTACCAAGGGCATGTCAAGTGTGGCTGCCCCTACCTAGAAGTTTAAAAATAGTATCAAAGTGCAAAGCGACCAAAATCATGTCTCCACTCAGTTGACATATTTAACCAGTCATACCTGTGCATTGAAAATCAAATGAAACACATATATCATTAATTTAATTAATTAACTTGCTTTAATTCTAATTTGAAGTTTTCCTCCACACTATAATAGGCTAGCCATATAATCCATAATATTTACATTTCAATTTGCCTCCCATTTATAATTTTGAAAATATAAAAACATAGTAATGTTAGTGAGTCTATTTTAAGCAATTCTGTACTTCAAATAACAATCCATATATGATCCTGTCAAGGTTTTCTATATTAGCATTGGTCAGTAACGTAAATCTACAGTGTAATTCAAGTTTTAATCATTCATTCTCATTATTAGGATCCGATTTCAATACTTGCATACATATTGTTGCACCTGTTTCCCATATGGGTAGGCTGAAATTCACGATTTTCACCTGTTATCTTCATGACAGATTTTTTGCCTCTTCTAAATTTATTAAAACCATCATAGATGCCTGTTAATGGAACTTTTGATCTAACTGATGTTTGGGATGTCTGATTTATATAATTGAATACCATATTCTTGTCAATGTAATAACATTTTATTACAACCGGTATTACTGGTTTATGAAAATTATGCTGCATCATACCGGAGATAACATTTTATAGACAGCCCATTGCTAGAAAGTATCTCTGATCAAAGTATGTTGTGTAATATTTCAGCTTACATCTTATAAAACAACAACATATGAGAATTAATTGTCAGTAATTGTAGTCATCAAAAAATAATTACATTTAACTATCATTGTCTTTATCAATAAATGAATTATGCTTGTAGCATTAACTTACATTCTCTGCTAATCATTAAACATATTGTAGATATTTATTACATGAAAAGTAATTTACCTTCGAGTTTAACATTGAACTAATGCTAATTATGGCTTATATTTCTTTGATTGTTGAAGTTCATACACGGGTGCTGGTAATTTTTGTAATATATTTCATATTTTATTTGGTTCACCCTTTTATTCTGTGTGTCATAGTGAACTGAGGGATTGCGAAGAAAACAAACAATATTAACTTTTAGTATTGTTTTTAGTATGTGCACAAAAGACACCAAGGTAGTGTGTTTCAGTATCTTTACAACAGCAATAGCCATCAATTAATCAGACATTCTGAATTCAATTTTTTTTTTCAACTCTTTTATCATTCCATTGTTGGAATATGGGTTTGCTCTCATAATAAGTTCAAATGCTTGTCTGCATTTGAACTTATTTCAATGTCCAACTTTGAATTAGATTTGAATTTTTCATGTATGCCTTTCTGTAACAGTACCTACACTATGGAGAAACCATATGTGACCTATACGTGTAAAGCAAAAATGTTATTAATACATCTGCACAGTTATGTCATGACTTTGGCCAACATTTGTGCCACAACCTGATATGTCAATCAAACAGGCTTTGCTAATACACCTATTAAGATAATAAAACTCTAACTGATCGCTGTCTGTACATGGCAAATATGTTATAAATTTCATAATTTGGTGCCTTTATATTAATAGGCAAGAGAACCCAAAACAATGTTTTTTCATTTTGTGTTTGTCAGTATGTCTGTATGTTTGTGCACGTTAATCTCAGAAACGGCTTATCCAATTTGAATACAGTTTTCTGGATTATATTATGATGGGCTTCACTTAACATTTAGTGTTTCTTTTTTATTTAAATAAAGAAGTTATGTAAATTCATTATTCTAAACATTCGAAATCTACGCTTATGAAGTCGCGGGCACAGCTAGTTGTAAATATCTAGCTGGCTAGCTAGTTATTTGTCGCTATAGTTTTACAACATTTTTAACACTTTATCACAATATTTGCTTTAAAAACACAATGACGTAAATAAAATAATATGCTTTAATGCTTGTTAAGCACTCCTTTTGGTTAAGTCATAAGTTTAGCCATCATTAGACTGAAACTGATATTTCGGTTGGTCTAATGAAATGAGTAATTAATAGTGTCCAACCAAAACAGGCTTTTCGCCTCTTTCTCAGTTTCGACGGAAATCGAACTTTCGGTCTGTCACTACTAACTAAATATTTTATCTTATAAGGGGTGGGACTGATTCTCACTGTCAACAGTATTTACCAAATTCTACTAGGTTTAGCATTGAACATTTTCTCACGTGTATGTGAACATATTGGTCATTTGCGACTAGAGTAGTTATAATAGGTATGTCAAAAACACTCTCAGAAAACAGTGCAGAAAGTTTGAAATCATGATTACTCTGTGATTATTATATTATTATATGACTTGTAGACTATTCTATGATATATAACTATTATAATAGTCATAGAATAGTTATGTTTTTAAATCTTCCGAACTGTTTTCTGAAAGATAAGTGTTTTTGAGATATACTCTAGTCACAAATGAGTGATATGTACATTCTAAATCAATCTATCCAATCCTATTAGATTTTGTGAATTTAAATCAAGCACGACAATAGTTTTTAATGTTATTCACAATTTTGATTAAATGGAATAAGCCTTTATGCATATTTTGTGTTTTATTTTGTGATTAAAGACAACTTTTTATGGATGCTGGATTGTGCTGTTGCATTTGATCACAGTTAATTTTTATGCCTTGCACTTGGTATTGAAGTTTAAAAGATGAATTTAAATTATTCTTTTGTAAGGACAATATGTCATTCCATACAGTGATATCACCATTTAAAAGGCCTCTATATTCTACCTTATAAAAGGTGTATTTACACTGTAAACATGCAATTTAGGTGTTTTAACACTTAAATTGTACTTCTGTATAACCATGGTGTACAATAAAGAAACTTTTCCTGTGGAAAACTTCACATTCCCACTGGAAACTTGATAGACACTGAACAAAGCTTAGTATCTATCATAATTTTTTTATGTATAAAATGTACACTCACTCACCACCTATTCCATAGAGGGATGTAAACATGTCAGTGGAACGTGGGAGTGTACTACATTCCTCTGCCTACCTCTTCGGGAATTAGAGACGTGATATTATGCATGTGAAAAAATTAACTTTTGCATTTTTTTTCATACATTGCCTTTGTAAAAGGTTCATGCAAAGTTTACTATTTTTGATTGCTATTGTGCATAAACAGGTACTAGGGCCGTATGAAGTGAAAGACAGAAAAAATGATATTAATGTCACATTCAAACACTGTAGCCAGTCACACTAACAGTCTTATATTATTAGTATTAGATTTTATCGTATAAGGTTTTTACTGGTTCATCAATATTTTGAACTCTTTTAACATCCATTTGTTCCTATTTTAAAACTTCCTTGGTAATAACACTATCACACGTTTGATATTGTACATATTATAATATGTGCCATTTGCATGTTGTGCTTTTCACCAATCCACATCTGAGCAGCGTGGTGGAGTATGCTCCAGGTTTCCCACAGTTGGGTGTAGAGAGAGACCTCTACCCAATAGTGGAATATAAAAAGGGTTTCAGCCATGCTTTTTACAGATATTCAAGATGTGGTCCTGTACTCAGATAGCCATTTTTTGGGCATAATGAGATTAAAAGACAGTGTTTAAAAGAAAGTTTATGTGTCAGCTACTTTATCTTGCAATAGCAGTAACAGGGAAAGGTAAATGAAACTATACTATAATGATAAAAATTTTATTTGTCAAAATATTTCACAAAAAGTTAATTAAATATGGCCTTACATTTTGCTTACAACTAGCATCATTGTATAACTATTTCTTGTACTACCCGTATTAGTAACAATATTCATAAAAATAAGTAATAATAAAAATATATAGTTTTTAAAATCCAAATACTGTCTCATCACAAATTTTGTTCTAGCAATACTTAATAGAATTGACACAAGTATTGACATGACTAAAGTAAAATCATTCACAGTAAACTTATTTTTTAATATAACTATAGGTTATTGTGTCTATGGTCCATGTTACAAATGTGTCTGAATAATAACACAATTTTTTCACACTCAATAAATTAAAAATAAGTACATGCAGAGCTTAATAAAAAGCTTTTTGCACTTTCTATTTGACAAGTCTTCAGAATTAGATTGTGGCAAAATCAAATGATACCAAATGAATGTAAAATTTCAATGTACTTTAGTCATACAAATGTCATAGTGTATTTTGAAATATTAAACATGTTCAAATTTAGAAAATCTGTACAAAAATTCCTAAGTCTATTTCAAATTTATTGTAAAATTTTTATCAATTTCTCATTTATTTATTATCAGTTTTATATTTATTTAGTATCAATTTTACAGTTTTTACATTTGTTTAACGTCAATTTAACATGTATTTATTATCAACTTTAGATTTATTTAATGCCAGTTTTATTATTATATTGTTTTGTGTGCCAATCTAATTCAATGAAAGTTGTTCTACAATAACCCTCATTAAGTTTTACCAGTAGACCACCTGATGTAGCCCACTGCTTATTGGAATGTCACTTAAACGTTTTTCTATCAAACAGTCCAATGTTGGTAAAACCTTCGCCTTTAAAGACGGCATACATGTTCCAGTATCTACCCGGTTAATACATTTATGTAATTATCACATATTCAGTTAGTAAATATCTGAAATAAGACAATTCTTATTGTTTGAGCTATACTCTTAAATAAATATTAATTTCTGCTTATCAATAAATATAATTAGAATCATACAATTGTAAAATTATGGGTAACTTAAATAAAAAGGGCCTTTAAGAATGTTACATCAATAGAATACACAATAATTATTAAACTGGTACAATGACTGACTTTTGAAAATGGAATGTACTTAAATGTGTAGCGAGTCTGACAATTACAATTGGCAGTGTTCACATGGCTTTCTGTTTGTCTTTCAAGCTTTTGTATCAAAACAACTGAAACTTATTTTGTTAAATTTTCATATACAGTGTAGTTTGAAACTTTGGACAAGATATAAACTGTGCAGAGTGATTTTTTACAACAGTTTGGGAATTTTTCCTACAATTACAATGGTGTGGTAGCTAATACGTTGAATGTTAAGTTATCTATTAATTTATTCTTTAAAAGAACGCAAAAAGAATTCCATTTCCATTATCAACATTTCTTTTCTGTCACAACTGCGGTGGACATCAATCCTCATTTGTCACGTCGTCTTATTGACAGTTGTAATTGCCTCGGTAGCGGCTTGTGGTGTAATAGATGTTCTAGCAGGTTTTAGATTACCCCAGGAAGAAATCATCTGTCAGTGAAATGGCGGCGCTGATGTTTCAAATATAAATTCACTTCACAAGTCCTTTTGTTGTTATTCTTCTAATTGAGAAGGCTGTGTTATTTTTTAATCTTTTTTGATCTTTTAAAAAGAAAGTACATAAGAGTTGGACCTCATAAATTTGCAGTAAGTACGTGAAGACCGAAAATACTACAGGAGTCAATTGCTTAGCTTCAATTGGACAAGGGGATTGATTTATTTCTGTCAATTTTCTGTCGATTATGTGTTACTGCTTAGCTGATGTTCCTAGACGCCGATGTATTGTAGGAAGGTAGTTCCCTGGACTCCCGCCGTCTCCTCACGCACCAATATATGAGGAAGATGATTAAAGCGATCAGCGCTATCAGGAGAATCACTCCCAGGGCTATGGCAGCAATGGTTGCGGCGGTGAAGTAATCTGGGAGAGAAGCAAATGTATGTCTTAGTGTTTTGTTTTGCAATTCAATGTATTTATCTTATCATGGTTAACGTGTTATTCGTTATTTCTACTCACTAGAAATGTCTATGAAATAGCTATTCGTGTTGCCGAACACGTCCACAGCGTTGATCATGACCCTCGGGTTGCAGCAGGTGGCTCTGTACGTGGCCTGCACCTCCTCGCGGGTGCCGGCGATGAAGTTGGTGTCGTAGACCAGGCCCATCAGCGAGGAGGAGATGCGGAGTAAACCTGTGAATAGTTCATCGTGAGGCTCTTGGAAGTGGACAAGTATTGATTAGATTTAGGACTTTTGTTGATTACAGTTGAATTCCAATAGACGTTTGAGATAAGCAGTATTCCATGTGTGTATACTACTGTTTTAAATAATGAATCCGATATATGTTTTTGCTCTTCAAAATATCTCCGTACCATAAAATTTCTAGCTGCTTCAACAGCTCCGTAAATGAAGAATTAACAAACTCATTCTTACTACGCAGTACTCTTATTCTCATTGACTGGTTTTTGGTTTCAATTAGCATATTTGCCGATGATAGACGTTGACATTAATTCCTATGGATATCACTGTTCTTTAAATCATTCTTAATCACATACGATTCGGATCGAACTATAGGAAGTTTATAATATCGCAGTAGTCATATATTTGTAGCCTGTTATATATTTCATTACATTTACCTTCATTACATTTTGTTTATCAATCCTTGAATTTACCTCCATGAGGATCCCTTGCGATGATGGTAGCAGACCAGGGGTATTCTGCGCAGTCATTTCCTAGTCTCCCCAAGCAGCTCCCTTGGAAGTTGTGTCTCACTTCGGGCGCCCATATATCTTGCACATTTTGTCCAGGGCTGTTTACGTAGACGTATGCTGATATGGAGACTTGTTCCAGTCCTGATGAAGTATCTATACAAGCGTGTGGTGTTATAGAAATAAATCAGTACGACATTTAAATATCAATCGAAATATGATTTAAAAATTTCAATTTATGATGTTAATTTATTGCTGGTTTGAACTGTGTCATATATCACTTACCATAAGCAGTAAAGGTGATGAGGTCCCTGGTGCCGGGCTGAGCGGAAGATGGTATTACAACGCTTACGATCACGTTAACGGTCTGTCCAGAACCAACCACTTGACTGAAGGAGGTTATGAAATAAACAATATTTTTAACAAGGTTTCATACAAAATGAGGAGAAATATTATTACGTGAAGAGAGATTTGAACTGAACTGAACCAACGAATGCCGAACATCTCTAAGCTTATAGACTTGACGTGCTTCGTTCGCATGCTTCTTCACCCTTTTCATACACGCACAATTCGCCAATTGTTAGCATGTTTATTGAGAGGAGACTCGTATTCCAAAAGTGGAATGATAAAACGGTTGGAAACGGTAGCTTCCACATTAATACTAGACATTCAGATCGAAAGCTATACACTACTGGTGGTTGTTCCCTGGTTGTGAAATAAAATATCTTATGAATTTCTGTGAAGTCACTTACGCAGCTGGATCGATTCCTCTCAGGAATCTCAATTCTCCTTTTGCCCCGAAACTGAATCTCATAGCATTCTCTCTGTAGTTTGAAACTTCAAAGTGTAACTGAAAAAATAAGAATATTTCTCAGTTGCAGATAGCAAGTTTATTTTAGGGCTTTTTGTAATACATGGTCGTTTCGTTCCTAATATGTATAAATATGTAAATACATTTAGATAGTTAATGTAAGCTTGTGTTATTTTTCACTTTGTTCTTGTTTTCCTTTCTTCTGAAGTCCTCTCCAACTAGTGGAGGTTGGCAGTTAGCTCTGCATGTTCTTATAATAAATATTTTACTATGTTCTTGTAATCGAAGAGTTAGTATTCAAAAGCCTAATTAATCAGGGTTCTTACTTGCAAACTGTCTCCTGGCGCTCCAAATAATCTAGTGCTTAGGCCAATTTGCACAGCTGTTAAAACTGTCCCGCGTTGGTCGACCACCTGCAACAATGTAACAAAAATGCATCACTTAAATTTATGAATATTCTATTGTCATGGTTTATGATTAGATAGTCTTCGTCTGCTTATCAGTCCTGTAATGAAACAAAGTTTGATGAATGAACGGCAACAAAGAACTACTGGTGTAGGTGTTAGATTGTCAGTGCGAAAATATTCTTGATTAAAATTAGCGTTAGCTTAGTTCTGTAAAATTCTGCCTCCCATTTCAGTTATCTGAAATTCGAAAGGAACTTTCGTTTTAAAACTTTTTATTCTGACTAATAACTAGCCGTACAACGATAAGGTTAAATAAAGATTACGGTAACAAGGGAGATTATAGAAGGTAGTACTAGATTGAATCTTGTTAAAGTCCTTTGTCATGTTCTCACCTGTGAAACCGCTCTGCTAAATGGCGCGATATTACTGTCATTAAATTGTAGCTTCCCATTATATGCCTTCGAGTTCTCTTCCTCAACTATTTCCAGATCTTTTGAATCCGGAAATTGTATTGATGCTGATCTGCTTATCCTAACTTCAGACAGCTGGCTGATAGGTCCCGACAGACGAACGAAGGGTTCACCTGGAAGAGAATATGTTCCAAATTATATGTATTCATTGTTCGTCATTGGCACGATATTTATCAATAAACTATTTGTTTACGAAGATTCTGTGAACTAAAGACTAAGAACCTGGTCAGAATTAGTAGAAGAATAAAAACCTAGGCAATGGTTATTTTCAGCAATCAAATGAAGAACAGAAAATGATACTAAAAATGCAGGATATTGTTTAGAAGGGCAATAAAGAAAGAATTATATATTCAGTGGATTAGATTTAAACTTAACAGTCTGTTCACTAACAGGGTTGGATATCAATAGAACGTAACGTAACATCACGCCTGTAATTCCCGAAGGGGTAGGCAGAGGAATGTAGTACACTCCCACGTTTCACCAGTTACGTTTAAGTCCCATGGAATAGATGGTGAGCCTATTGCCATACAAAGGGCACAATTCCAGATTCCGAGTCACTACTAAAAATTCTAAATTAGAAAAATTTAATAACACTCGACTCGGGATTTGAACCCGGGACCTTCTGATCGGCAGTCGCGCTTGCAACCACTCATCCAACGAAGCAGTCAAAAAAATTATACCTAATAATAAATCAAAATGAAATTTATATTAAAATGGTATTTACATAGATAAAAACCCGCATCGCTGTTATCAGCGTAAAATGAACAATACTTAAAGCTATTTTATCTGCATTGTGGGTTTCGTACTTCACAATTGTGTTCAATATTTAAACAAACTAATTAACCTCACGTCTGCGTTCCCGAAAGGGGCAGGTAGAAGGATGTAGTACTCCTACTTTTCACCAGTTATGTTCGTTGTCTAGTGGAATAGCGAGTTGACTTATTCCTATACACCATTGAAGAAAAGAAATATGATATTTTGTATTAACTCACATACGGTATTCTGATCTCAAATCAATATCAATATCTAGATACATTCAATGCATAAATGACAGATGTGCTTACGTAGAGAATGGCGCACTCAGGCACAGAACTAACACTCGTGTTCACCACACAATTATATTGGGTGGGTATTGAACCCACAACTCCTGGTTCAACTGTCTGAGTCCAAAGTTCACTTCATGAATTCACGCCTGTAATCCCCGAAGGGGTTGGCAGAGGAATATAGTATACTCCCACGTTTCAGCAGTTACGCTTAGGTCCCACAATGGAATAGGTAGCGAGCCGATCGTTATCAATAGTTAGTATATCCTCAATGGAAAATATATTTTTAAGCCGCAGTTCTTTATCAAGTTCGAACATAATTCGCTTGCACGCCCGTATGTGACACGTGTCTTTTACCCGTATTTTCATTAAAACTGTGCGGTACGCAGTTTAACAAGGGTTCGAAGTAAGTGTTACAGCTTAACTCATTACAGGATGGGACCGAGATGTAATTACTGAACGTAAAGTGTTGCGATTAATAAATTATTGTTATTAAGTGACGGCGTAACAAGGAAAATTTTGGCGGGAAAAATTGCCTTTCGAACCCGCGTTTAGGTAGTGTGGCTGTCTATGGTCTTAACCCTTCTCATTTTGTGGGGACATGCGTTCAACAGTGGTATGATAATTAAAGGGTTGATGTTAAATAATCTTCGTTTCAGTTCGAACCCTAGATTAACATTCGCGTTATTCATCACCACTGTCATCATCATCATCGACATCAAAATGAGAGTGACCGTAGTGTGACACGCCGATCAAATGTTAGTTGGGAGTCTTAAGACGCCCTAGAGTACATTATGAAGAACTATGTTATGTAAGTTATACGAATTTATCTCACTATATTTTCCTTCACGGTTATAGTAAGTAGTATATAAATTTTGGAAAGACGTAACATTACGCCTGTAATCCCCGAAGAGTTAAGCAGTGGAGTGTAGTACACTCCCACATTTTACCAGTAGGTATCGTTTAAATCCCATGGAATAGATGATTAGTCTGTTGCCATACACCGGGCACAGATTCAGATTCCGAGTCACTACTAGAAATTCTATATTAGAATTATTCAATAGTATCCGACCCGGTATTTTTATCCGGGAGCTCCCGATCTACAGTTGCGCTTGCAACAACTCGACCAACGAGGCAGTCAATTTTGAAAAAAAAATTATTTATGCCGTACACTGGTTACCATTATTACAATATTTGTAATATTTTGTATTCTTTTAGAATATTATTAAAACTCCACAAAATTTGAACTCAGAACTAAGACTAGAGTGCCAATGTCAGTGCTAATACGACCTTTGCAACAATCACTCTTTGTATCTGTGTGAATATGTATAGAACCAAACCTGATCTGTGAAGAGAGCTGATAGAATACAACAAGTTATTGATCAGACCCCCATCGTATAGAGTTCCTTTGGAATAACGCCAGTGGCAACATACAGAAAATATGATGTCGAGTAAAATGTAGGTCAGTTGTTGAGCCACTCGCCAACAGGTTCGTATTTGGCTAATGTTGTAAGTCATTATAGACATAATTTGATATAAAGTGTTTCAGCTTCCAACCGCTGCCAGCCACTTTTCGTATATCGTCAAACTCTTGGCATGAGCCGGTTGGTTCTAGCTGAAGATCCAGCTATTAGAAAGACCTATGTCCAGCAGTGCGGCAGTGCAGTGCAGCAGCAAACCCATATGTTAAAAAAACCTACAAAAAATGTTATAATTAATTTTTAACTCAACCGTTTAGTTTTATGTAACTATTTAATTTATTAGTACGCCTTTAAATATTAAACCTTTCTCTATTACGGTACATTAGGGTTGTCGCATCTTTTAATAATGTTTTGTAGAGCGAAACATTTAGTTCCATACTATGCAATAGTCTATAGGCATCCCTGACAACATACAAATGTATTAACACGCTACCAATAACTGTAATAGAACATTTTAAAAATAAAATATTTGCAATCTCTCACTCATTTTTTAACTGTCTTCCGCTTGAAACAAGCAATCGTAATTCAAAGTAATTCCCTAACAATAATCCCGTCTGAGTACATTTACAAACAAGATTATTTACTCATTAATCCAGCGGATATTGAACAAGCAATTACAAGTTCAAACGGATATTTTAGGGCTGAACACAAACCACGCATCCGACACAGAACGATTACAGAATATAAGCGAGTCACAAAAACAAATTAATTTGTCAAATGAAAAATTTGCGATGGACAACTCTAAATATGTAAACAGAACATTTCAAACTCATGTGGGTAGACATAGCATAAAGTTGCTCATAATATATGAGAAATATTTGCAAATAAGTGAGCAGATGATTCCATGCAAGTAAAACAAAAATTAACGTCAAATTTTACCGTAAATGATGCTAAGAATTGAAGTAATAAACATGTAGGTATAGTTTTTTGACTGTAACCATAATGCATCAAGTTGCATATATAATATAGAGGTATTATTAATAAGACATTTGTTAGTATATTGTAATCGAATAAAAATCTGTCCAATCATATTGTGTAAAATAATATGTATATATTTTCCATTTCATATCGTTACACGTAGGGTGTCAGGCGCGGTGTTTATCAAAAAGACTTGTGTACTTAAACATCAAAAGTACATTTGATGCTTTCAATTTTAATTGAACTTAGATATCAAAGTTAATATTTAATGTAACAAAGTGGGCTTTGAACGAGTTTTGCTTAACTGATTTATTTTATATTATATAATTTTTTTTACTCTTTGCTGGTACCTATATAATCTTAGCCTCCTTCGCCGACTTTTCCTCTAGTATCCCGCTTTTGAGCTTTTCCGGTCTTTTCCTGGCGTAAAACGGAGCGGTAGAATTTCAGTGTAGTTTTTATGAATTCTCTTTTGTGGCAACAACCTCAAGCTTAAAACCTTCTGGAAAGTATGCGAATAATTATGCTCAAATATTATATTCACCGAATTTACTAAACAGCGACTGACTGCCTCGTTGGTTGAGTGGTTTTGGGTTCGACCTTCGGGTCGAGTAGTAGCTCTGAATCTGGATTTCTTCCCGTTGTATGGCACTAGGCTCACCTCCTATTCCATAGTGGGACGTGAACGTAAGTACTGAAAAGTGGCACTATGCTATTCTCTGCTGTGTTACGTTGTGTTGTGTGTATCTGTAAAATTACTAATGTTATAAAGCTAAAACATACGTATTAATATTTCACCATCTTGCTCTTGCGTCATAAAATAGTGTACGAATATGTTTTCAAATAACATTTTATGGTTTGTATTCGTTTAAAAAAAAATTTTGCGTTTTTTACTTCTCTAACCTCGCACTCTATCGAACTGCATAAATCATAGAATTGGCATGACCAAAAAGCGGGAAGCGACATCATAAACCGCCGGCAGATCATTCGTTATGAATTTTAAAACCGAACTCGTTATTTATGGCGGTCAGTTGACATAGCACAGCCGTGGAATGTTTATCTTGCGACTGTTTTTTTATCTATGGGCGGACGATTCACAGATGACATTTAGCCATGACGTGTTTTGACATTTCACAGGGTTCAGCCGGAAGAATGAAAAAAAAAATCAATCTTGTTTATAATTTATGGAACATTAGAGTTTTTAGCTTGACAACAACGTAATGTAAATACAGCCAGTTTTATATTGCACGATCTCGAGATTCGTTTTTAATCATAGGTAACTTTTTCATACACAGATGCTGATTTTGGAGACTTCTAATTACTCTCTCATTAGCGATACGTTTCGGTCTCCGTCAACACCTATATCGATTCAGAACGGGGTATAATTTCGTACTGAAGCCATGTTAGCTCTGGGCACTATAGACAATAAGACGTTTTAGTGTGAAATTTTTTGTCTACAAACTAAACACAAAGCTTAGACATTATTGTCACTAAGTTAGAATTACTTGTTATTAAACAGTTAAAATATTCGCGTGCACGTGGAAACATTTTTACTGATAAGCAAAAATTATTCGTTATATGTATTTTGGTAAAGTAGACCAAAATCATTTACAGATAAAGGATTCTAACATAAAGACGTATTTCGGTACAATTTCACGCTACAGATATTCCAATAAACGGGGTTTAGATGCGAATAATAAATAGATTTGAGATTGGAATTGAATACATTAAAATTTATTTACGTCGGTCTCGAAAGGTAAATTGCGTTTGGAAAATATAAATACTCTATGTTAAACATCCTGGGACTCTTAACGATTATTTATACATGAAAACTCGCACTGATATAATAATGAACTGCTATGAAGTATTCTTCGTTGCTTGAGATGATGACGAAGATGATGACATATGTAACATCATGCCTATTTTTCCCAGAAAGCGTAGGCAGACGAGTGTAGCACTCCAATTTTTCACCCGTTCTGTTATACGTTCAAGGGGCTGAGCCTATCGCCATACGCTGAGCACAATCTAGATCCGATCTACTCCTGGAAATTTCAAGTTAGAAGAGCCAATAACACTTTGCCCGACCCGTGTTGTACATTGGGTAGTAGTCCACATATATGTACATATAAAGTATATTGATGTTTTATTAGTCTTGAACCGTAATCTTCGTAATGAATTCTGTCCATGATTTCGGAGTTGTTTATTAACGGTCCCAAGAAATTGTTTTAATTAAGACTGTGGATATTAACTGAAGTATGAAAGTAATATCGAAGGTTTATTGGGGTAATTATTTCGGAATGTATCGAGTATCCTCTGTTTAAGTTAATTTGAAACATATTAAAGATCACATGTTTGGCGTTCTATACCAGCAATTGAAAATTTGTAAAAGCGAGCCTTGTACCTGGATATTAATTAATAGAGCTTTAATATTTTTTTGCATTTGTTGAAATGTAAATTGAGAAGTAAAGATTAAACTAAGACAATTTCAAGTCACAATTTTAGATTTTGGATTTGGTAGGTATAGTTGTAAATTACTCGTTTAAAAACAATAATATAATATAAAGTATTGTACGATCATGTACATTGTACAATTTTAGGTAGATTGATAACGAATGCCTTTTTGATAATAATACATAACGCTCAGCAAAAACGTAGCTATTTT
>DWME01000237.1:0-39171 GCA_018244795.1 Parelbella ahira ahira | reverse complement strand
GGTCAAATGGTAGCAAGCGCGACTACCGATCGGGAGGTCTTGGGTTCACATCCCGGGTCGGGTACTATTGGATTGGAATTTTCTAATTTGGAATTTCTAGTGGTGACTTGGAATCTAGATCAGAGCCCGGGGTAAGGTAATAAGGCTCACCACCTATTCCATGCGATATGAATGTAACTGGTGAAACGTAGGAATGTACCTACTACGCTTCTCTGCCTAATCCATTTGGGATTATAGGTGTGAAGTTACAAAATTCATTTAAGAGTGAACTATGTACATATACCTATACCATTGCGAGTTAATTACTTAAGTCCGTTGAGATGTTAAAAAATACCTTGGCAATAAATTAAAACAAAGTTAGAATTGATGACTGAAACATAAGGTTAATACTTATATGGCCGTATAAAATTTAATCTTTGTTTTCGTGGCACATGAAATAAGTGACACATACATACTTAGGTTTGGCGCTAATAATATTATCTAGATAGTGTGACGTTTAGTGTCTTAGAAAATATGTAATATTTATAAACGAATGACCGAAGAAATAAGACACGTCTTATGAACGAATACTGTCCGTGTCAGGAACTAAATTCGTAATATCCAATATAGTAGGCATGTAACACAAAAAGCCGGGATTGGTAATAATTTCGATAATTATAAAACTTCTATTGTAACCTTTATTGTTTTGATTAATGAATGAACAGCTTTACTGCGTATTTAGTGTCGTGATTTTGCTATTCTATTAAATTGATAGTCTTATAAGCTTTAATGTATCCTTTACGAAGGACTATTGCAAATTGTGATCAACGTGTCCTATTTCTTTTTTTTTCTATTTGTGTGTGTTGTGTGATTACAAATTTCATGTCGTATAAGATCCAGTAGAATCGTTTATAAATTTAAACGTTACGTTCGAGGAAGTTCTAAAACATTATTATTCATTATTGGCAGTTGCTGCAATTAACAGTAAAATAAATGCCGGATAGTCCTTTTACCACCTGACACATAAATTGTATGTCATTATATTGTATGTGTGTACTTTATAACGCGGAGGGTGCAATTATATAGACTTTGACTTCCGGTGTAACTATATAATTTTGCTATAACTGCCGTTAGCTCATATATCTTACATTGATCGTTATATGTCTTTTGTTTTGTAATAGGTATGTCTACAACTAAGAGGTCGATAAAATACTTGAAAGGGTAAAAGAAATGAACACACATAAATCACTGTTTATCACTTTTTATAATTTATTTTCACAACATTTTTTATTTAGTTTTCTGTAAAATTTACATAGCTTAAAACACCTCACAAATATATAGTGATCATTATGTAACCCAACAACGGCGTCTCCGCGCTTGTTATGAAACAGGCAACTTTGAAGAAAAAAAAGTTACAATAATAATAATTATAAATGTAAATATATTTGATAAAACCTATTATTTAAGCTTATAAAACATAAGGCGTTATATCTAGCAAACCTTAATCTAGAGAGTCGGTTGGTCGTGGCCCCGCATTTAACATATGAGCGGGCACGCGACCCAGCGCACTTCTAAACCCGGCGTCTAAACAATAGCGATTCACATTACAGCGATTTAATAACGTCTCACTTGGACAGTGTAGCATGACCGTGAGGTTGTAAACAAATCTTTAAATAGTACATTTTGAACGTATCACGCTCACTATATTGTGCGTGATACATGGACGCTTTTATATTACAAGTAATTTTACCAACACAACAAAACAAATTTAAATCTTTACACAAAATGTATGGATAACAGTTACCAACATGTTCTTTACGTTACTGACATAGTTTTAAACTAAAAAAACTATAGGCTTAAAGTAACAATAATTCTCTTACATAACCGATTATTGCGTACTCTGGGTTAGTTTTGTAACGTATTTAGTTTACGAAATCAATAAAAATAGTTACATAATGTCGAATCGCAATTGCTTATAATAGCCGTAAATTTTGAAAAAGTAACGCTTTTTGGGCGCTTGCATGCTTTTCCATATCATCCATTTCTTTAAACCTACAGATACATGAAACCAAATGTAATCTGACTCTTTCTTAGTTTAAAAAACTAAATATATCTATATAAAGTATAATTTGCATTTACAAAAAAATATTAATATACAAAAATATCCCCAGTCCCGATTCATTAGGTAATCCCATTTTATATTTTCTGTTCTTAAACTATGTGCCGAATTTTCGATAAATGCTTTGCATTTTAATGATAACAAACTTTTGTACATATTTAGAAAAATATATATAGTTAAGAATAAAAAACAAAACTTGTGAAGTAAAAATCAAAAAGAAAAGCAGTGAATGTAAATATTCTACGTCAAATTTCGCTCAGAATATAATAAAAAAACCTACATTCTTTTTTACTTTTACATTTCCAATATTTATTTAATCAAAATACTGAAATCACGAATCAAACTATTTCACAATTTCAAAATGATATATACAAATAAATCAAAAAGTTCAAAGTAAATATTTGACGAATGGAACAAAGAGTGGCATAATTTCCAAAAATGTCTTAAACATCATCCAAGCACACAAGCGCCGTAGACCAGTGCTCGAAATAAGAATTAAAAATTAACAATAAAAATAAAGGCTAGCTGAAAACTGATGGTAACTATAGTAAAAAATAAAAACTAACACTACAAAATGTATTGCAATGTCTCTCTGAATAAACACTTAAGAACGTATCTGAAAATATTCATGAATCTATAACTTGACACAATGTTTATTGGAAGAGCTTGATAGGCCAAGTTACTTAGAGCCTGATACACAATACAACCTTGACTAGGCATCTCTAGATCAAGTCTAAATATCAAGTAAAATTATTTGCCACGAAGTTTGTACACATTAAAACAGTTCGTAGAGAAAATATGAAAATTTATAATGACTAGCTATGATTCAACATCTCTCACAGACTAATAAAGCTTTGGCCGTTAAACTTCGTACATCCATGTATCTATGTATGTATGTATGTATGTATATTCTGTACTTGGGTACACTAAATGAATAATATTTTAAATTTACGATAATTAAACGTCTTACACACTTATCGCCAATATTTTCGGTATACGATTATTAAAAATATTTAAATACCTGTAAACGGCATAGCTAGTCAAAATAAATTATTATTTATATCGCACGTAAGTAAGTACCTTTTAAAGAGAACATTCGCAAAATACACACACATTTATATCGGACTTTTACGTTTATAAGGAGGTAGTTCTTAACAAATTATTTATGCCAATAGCTGATATATTTATATACAGAACAATCACGGCTGCTAGAACGAACTGTTGGGCGACACGGCTCGAGGATAATTATAATACGTGTAATGTCTAGGTACGTTATTTCTATGAGACATATTACAATGTTTTGTTTCAACGAGACTCGTTTAGTTTTTGGCACATAAATCAAAAAGACATTTAGAAACATGAGTTTTAAATTTCAGTTGAAACAGCGGGTTCTCGCAGTGTGATTATAAGAAAGTAGACACAATAACATGTTTCGAAAAGAGCACAAATCACAAGTTAGACGCGTGTCTCGATATATAAGATTAACACTAGTGATAACAAACTTACATTCACTCTTATTAAAAATGGAATATAGTTTAAGTCCGTTAGCTAAGTTTATTACTAAGTACAGACATACATACATCAACTATGCGGTATGTATAATTTAGATATATCATACTTTTTATGGGTTTGTGCTGCATTCCGCCCATATACAGACAGTAAATTATTACAATTACAACATGATAACATCTGATAAATATGTCTTTTGAAATCTCTTTATTTACTGCTACACAACAACAATACCGATATATGTATTATTTATAAGACAAACAGACGATCAGCAAGTCTTTTAAATTGCTATTAAAAGTTGAATATTCGATAAAATAGTAAATTTCTTTAAAAGCTTCAAGTATGTATACAATATATCTCTCAGTCATGGAACAGTAACATTCGTTTTCATAGTTTCACATTACGATCTATGGGTGGGAAGCAGTCACAATACAAAATCGAAACATATATATCTCTACAATAACAACACCGGTAACTACACGTTGCCAAATTATAATTCCAAATTTGAATTTGAAGAAGCTAATAAAAAAAATGAGATCTAAAATTTTGGTTCGACAGATGAGCAATAGTGGAAAAATTCGTTCATAAAATCGTTCATTGTACACCCGATGTTTAAAATTAATTAGACGCGTATTGTACTTCACACTTCGGATAACAACAGCTTAAGAGAGAAACACTACATATTACATGCGACGCATGTATAAATTTCGTTTACGCAATGGCAATTATTTAAGACATTCAGTATTGGCCGGACACTGTTAACATCATCATTCCTATAACTATATAGTTAAAATACAACAATATTAATATATCTCTCTATTGAATTCAACTACACAATAATGTTATGTAATCATATAATATTCATCGACAACATTACTTTAAATCTACAACAAGTAAATCACATTTTTTCTTCCATAACGTCCTACTGTTTTATTGAGACTTCGAAAATATTAAAAAAGAAAAACATTGCCCTAAGTACTCTGTTACTATGACTTTACTACTTGTAAACGTTCTTAAAATATTCATTATATGATGTTTATTATTAAAAAGAGCGAACTTTAATATTGTACACACCTTAGTTTATTTATATGTATATATATTTTTTTGTGTTTTTATATTATTTTTGTCTTGATTATATTTTATCTTAATTTGTTACATCGCACGCCAAGCCGTATACAATACTAGAGCGATCACGAACGATAAATGTATACATACAATCTTTCAGGTTAATAAATACAATAGTAAAATAGCTTTTTACATCCCACATCACGATGAGGGACCTTTCCTCTGGCCTCTGTTACGAGACTGACACTCGACGCCTCCAACGTTTTTACCTATCTCCGCGTCTGTTGCAATTACTATACAATCACAAATGTTCGTAGTGGAAAATATTTCAACGGATTCATGCGCGTTTTGAATTTGAATATGGAATTCCTTCAACGGCATTTTTGGATATTATTCGTTTCATAATTTAAAAGTGGGTTTGCAATTTTTTAAAACAGTTGCGTTTTAATTATTCTGTTCAATCTAATTATCCATCTCTGGTATTTTGAAAATCATCTCGCGCGGGTACTTATTCCTTGAACGGAGAGAGACATGCCACTATATTAGGGGAGACAATTTTTACATACAAAGCTTAATAATAACTAACTAGTCTTTTTATAGGCAGACCATCGACTCGGGCTTACTTCCTAACGTCGCGTCCATCGGCTCGTGAAAAATAATTTTCGTACTGCTAACATATTAACTTATTAACACGAAAGGAGTACGACTAGAAATTACCTCCACGCGTTGATCATCATTAGCCGGTTATATGCTTCTGTCGTTCTTATACACCTAGATAATTAGTGTCTTGAATAAAATAATTGGCAAATTGAAGAATTGCAGTTTGTGAGTTAGTAGGGGGCTAGTTCAGCCTTCAGTGCGGTGTACGTTGGGTCCGCGGTACGCCGTCCCACCGCAGGGACAATCCGGCACAGGCGCACTGTGGGACCAACCGGGATTTTCCATCTCATAAATGGTTGGGACAAAAGTCGTGTTACTGAAGCCGTTTTGATGGTTTTACATTCTTAAATTATAGAGCTATCCGACATAATAGTAAAAAAAAATTAAAAAAAAGTTTTACGTGCATAAAATTACACCCAAACTATAGACTTTCTCATTATGGAAGTTCAACTTAAGATATTTTCTATGTTCTTCAAGCAAAGTTTCCACAAGTTACTGAAACTAGGGTCCTATAAATACTCGAGTTTTCAGCGTGTTCATCAAAGTGTCCAGATACCTTCCTTCAGTAACTGTGAATTTGCTGAAAAAAGTTTAAAATGAGTGGATTCGTTTGTTTTCGACGCGACATATGTGCTCAAATAATAAGCGGGAAAAGTACTTCAGATATTGAAAAATATCTGTTGGACAGTTTCCATTTATCAACAACAGAAGTGAATACGGTTATACAAAGTATATAAAGGAATTTGATTTGTAACCAAAAATGGGCGAAAGCTCAAAGAAAACAAGATCGCTTTGAGAGCCAAAACACAAATTGGTTGAATGGTGAGTTTAAAGTACTATTTCCTTCGTGCAGTACCTCAGCATCTGAAAATTCTGACTTGAATACATCTGAAGGTCGTGGTAGACCAACAAAACCATATCATGCGTGTTCGGAGAGTACGAGAAAACGTAGAAACATGGAATTACTCCAGGAGTATGGAATGGGGCATGTGCATTACGCTAATGTGCAAGGTTTACGATCTATGGGTGAAAATGATGAAGCTTCGATTGTATTATGAGAAATACAGAAAAGGAGGAGAAAAAAGTCATTCTAGGAAACATTTTACAAAGTCCAGATGGTGTACCTTCCTATACCAAAGAAGAAGCGTTATGTATATATATTGAAACCAATCTATCCGAAACTCAATATTCCTACCTGACGCTGAGGTTTGCTGAGAAGAACTTATTTTCTACATTTCCATCATACCAAATTTTGGCTGAAGCAAAGAAGGATTGCTACCCTCTTGCGTCAAGCATATCCGTAACGAATATAAGTGACAAAGTGAATCTTCAAGATCTCTTAGATCACACTGCTTGTCGTATTTTAAAGATAGGTCTGATTCCAAAAATTTCTCCCATCTTAAACTATATAGCAAATGGAGTTGTGATGGATCTTCGGGACAAAGTAAATAAAAACAAGTTTTACCTGAAGAAACTGAACAATTATCGGATGCTAATATGTTTATAGTTTCACTTGTGCCATTGAGACTAGTGGATGAAGAAAGTAAAGCAGTTATATGGCAAAATCCAACATGTTCTTCAGTTAGATATTGCAGACCCATTTCTCTGGAATTAGCAAAAGGAACTACCGCAATTGTAAATGAACTTGAAGCAAAAATTAATGAATTAACTCTAACGCAAACGCCTGCAGCAATAGAAGGTAATATTACAGAAGTAAGACATGCGCTTTTCATGACTATGATCGACGGGAAAGTTGCTCAAGTGTTAACAGAGACTCCATCGAGTGCTTCATGCACTGTTTGTGGAGCAACTCCTAGACAGATGAACGATTTAACAAAAGTAACTGCAAGAATTGAAAACGAAGATGCGTTTAAATACGGACTGTCTACCTTACATGCGTGGATAAGGTGTATGGAAATGATTCGGCATATTTCTTATAACTTTGGATTTGAAAAGTGGACTACATCGACTCCAGAGAACAAAAAGATAAAAGAAGAAAAAAGAAGCACGTTCAAACTCGTTTTCGGAAATTGCTTGGTTTACACATTGATAAACCTCGTCAAGGCTCTGGAAACAGCAATGACGGAAATACGGCAAGGAGATTCTTCGAAAACTATCAATGTTCTGCAGAAATCACAGATATCGATGAAGAGTTGATTAAGAGATTATATATAATTGTGCAAACCATGTCATCGGCATTTCCTGTAAACGCTGTAAAGTTTGGTGACTATACGCTTGGGACTGCACAGTTATATGTGAGTAAATACTACTGGTACTATATGCCATCCATAAAAATAGTTTTTAAATTAGCAGTGTTTTAATTATCTTATAGCATATGTATTCAGCAATATGTACACAAAATTTCAATTAAAAATGTCACGAAACAAAAAAGTAATAGATTTTTGAGATGGAACGCACAGGTTGGTCACATAGTGCGCCGTCCCACCGCTGGGACAATCCGGCACAGGCGGGGGGAACGTTCGACCGGTCACCGCGTCGCGAATTGACGAGAATTGATCATTGTCTTATGAGCAACTTCGAATTGACGCAGAGGATTCCGTTCCCGTCTTCTCGAAGCGCGGTCGCCGCACTCGACTCGACCGTATTCGCTCCGATCGCGAAGGCTCTCGGAAGGAAACGCTCAGTTCCGAGAGATACAAAGCGCGAAATCCTACTCTATATACAATACTCGCGTACGGGACAGCGTCGAATCATACATATACATATATCTTTTTAATCAATATTATATACATTTGGCACTAAATTCATCGTCGATCGATAAGGAAGGTAAGATCGAGAGCGCGGGCGGACGGGGCGGTCACGCCGGGCACAGCGCGGGCCGGCAGCAGTCGCAGCAGGCGCAGGGCGGGCAAGGCGCGCACGCGGCGCACGCGCACGCCGCGCACGCCGCGCACACGCACACGTAGTAGCCGGCCGGCGGCGCCAGCAGCGTGGCCAGCGGCGGCAGCAGCATCGGGGCGCGCGCGCACAGCTCGCGGCACGCCAGCGCCTCGATCAGCGCCAGCGTCTGCCGCCGCTCGTGGCCCATCAGGCATACAGTCGACTCCCGCACTACACCATGGAGCAGCGTCAGGTACCTGCATCGGAACACATCACCCGATTAAAACATTATTTTCTTAAATACTTAACGAACTTCCGCGCTGAGCGTGATTTTTGCTCTATGACGTAAATTTAGTCTGTCTTAATAGTCGTCATCTTGTGAAGGTGCAATTAAACGTATTGAAAAATCACATGTTCATAGATCAGCAAAAAAATATTTTTTGTGAATGACATTATGTTAATTACTTCGGCCCACATAATGGTTAATAAAACATGTCATAAATTGGATATAAAATTACCTGTGTTTTAGCGCCTCCTCCTCTCGGCCCACAAAATGGTTCCGCAGGTACGCTTCGAGCTTGGCGCGCTGCTGCCCGAGCTCCGGGAAATCTATGAAGAATCTTGAGCACATGTAGCGCTCAAGAGTTTTGATCTTGTCCGGCCGCGCCGGTCGGTAGCCTTTAGCGAGTAACGCGCAGTACTTCAGTAGACCACCGCCGCGGATTTCCTCCGGCTGCCGAGTAGCAATCAACTTTTCGGCTAAATGATGAAGTGCCTCACTGAAGTCGCCATATACAGATTCACCGACCACAGTCGGGTAGAAGTTCTCGCCGATCGGAAGCTGAGCGCACTCGTGGAACGCAAGCAAAGAATCCAAAGCGATTTGGAATGAATCAACGGAGAACTCGAACTGACGGCGCATTGTGTCGACGAATTTCAGCTCCACGGACTTGTGACCGCGAGAGTTGCCGAGTGAAATGAGTGACCAGCGATCGCCGTCCGAATTCACGCGCACCATTTTGGCGACGTAAGCCTCTTTAAGGCCGGCCGGGGTCGCGCGGCGACGTGGAGTTGCGGCGGGGAGGAGAGTAGAAAGATGACCGAGGACTGCGGCTTTGACGCGATCGCAGTGACGTGCAGTAGGTAACTCCGCAGTGAAGATGAGGTCGATGTCGGAGTAAGGTTGCGGGCGGTCGGCCAGCACGTGGCTGGCGGCGCCGCCGTTGAGGCGCACGTCGCGGACCGTGATGCCCGCGCCGCCTGTGCTCTGGGAGGCCTCGAGGCGCGCGCGCACTCCGGCCACCAGTTCGCGCAGTCGCACGTGAAGAGTGGGGAAGTTGCCGCGCCCGTGTATGGCGACTACTTCGTCCATCACGTCGTTTAATCTTCGCACTTGCTCGTAGCTAAGCACGGCGTGGCGCTCCCCGTTGCCACAGCCCTCTTCCGAAGAGGTGTAGCTCGACTCGCTCTATACAAAGGAAAAAAAAAAGACGTTAGAAATTATATTCATTATTACACATTTACACAAAATTCACGTGAAAATAAACATTCTTCAGCAATCTAATCATAATGTACGTTATAGTCACGTGTTTCAACGAATTCGTAATCCTACTTATCTTTTATCGGAACCTTTGATTTATCCATTGAAATATCGTCTGTGTCAAATAATTTTCTTTTTTCATGAACCGAGACAACCCATATACCTACAATATAAAATTAATTAGAAATCATAAGGAGATAAGTACAGGTACCTACATGGCGTGGTTTGTGAAATTTGTTTACGAGATTTATTTCAAGAAATGCTATAAAAATGTTATACGTTACGACATTATAGTTAATTTACATTATCATTTAACACGTGCCTACAAAAAATGTAATTCCAAGAAATTATTCGCCAACCTACGTATACACGTATAATATTTTGGGGTATGATGCAATACGTCTTACGCTTAATAAAACGTATAAACTGTAATGCGAATTGATCAAGGCCGTTTATATAATTCGTAAACACTTGAAGTGGAAGACAAGCAAGTCCGGGGCGTGATGTTTGCAGACGCGAATTCCTAGACAAATGCATTGCTAGCCTTTTCCATATACATTCAGAAACACCTTAAATGTGAAATGTAGATACTATGGATCTAATAGGATTACACTAATATGTACAAAGCTTTTAATACCGATCTATTTAAATTAAGAATGCAAACAGCACTGCCCATTTGCTCGAGTAACAAATGAAACTGACCGCTGAAACAGGGGTTGGTTATTGGTTCGATTCCCACGCGGAATCAATATTTTTGTGATGAATCGATCTTGTGTCTGAATATGAGTATAAAGATATCCATATATTTATATTTTAGGAACTGTATATATATGGTGTATCAATTATCTGCGTTACCAGGCCGAGCTTAGTTTGGAATAACATGCCGCATAAAATTGTCTCAAGATTTTTTATCACATACGCCTAATTATTATTTACACCATTTTGAATTTTTAAACTATATTAAGTCGTTAAATGTACGCATATTAAACTGATATTATGTATACCTGCGTATACGAAATTACAATTTTTGTACACAAAAAAAGGTCTGATTTAACTTCATTTAAAATACCCTGTCCAGACTCAATCTCTGCTCCAAGAAGCTGAAATATAACGTAATTAATTCATTCTTTCGTGTGAATCAGTACGTTCTCAAAAACATTTATTTAAACAAACAACTGGTTAACATCAAGGAACGCCAAAATCAGCCTCTATAGAAGTGTAACGGAGCAGAGGTCCGTTGAAAAAATCTTTGAGAGTTAGTCGTGGGCAATTATAAATGAATATAATGCGCCTACGCATACCACAGTCATACGAGTAAGTATAAAAAACCTACTACGTAACTAATGTATGATGAACATAACATATGGATGATGGAATCACAGATGCGCGAGCGAGCACAACACAATAAATATCTTTAATTGCTTCTAAAATTGAACATTGCTCAAGTAAATGTTCTTTACAGACGAGAACCTTCTAGAATCCTTGTCATGTGTGTGTCATTCGTTTTATAATTTCTTGGTTGCATCATTCCTTTTATAATTTCTTGTTTGTAAATTATCTGTAATCGCTGTGAGAATTCTCGGTGTAAGTCAATGAAAAGTGAACTGCCATAAAATTGATTCACAATGAAGCAAATCTCCTGACAATGATTGAATGTAAGCTTGAATCCACTTAAATTATTGACCCTTCAAAAGGGCCGCGTTCATTTTTCATAACAGTACGGGCGCGTAAAGGAAGGTTATGATTCTCAATATAATATGTATAACGAGATATGAATATTTTGATTGATCTATGATTAAGGAGATTGTTTCATATTCTGCATTGCATTCATAATTAATCAGTGTTCATTAGAGACTTAGTTCGTGCGGAAAAGTTTTAAAATTCGAATTAATGATAAAAAATGCTGTTTGCTATCAAGTAGCACTTTTTTAATAAGGGGCCATACATTAATTACGTAAGGGTACTAAAAGGGAGGGGGGGTTGGAAAAATCTCCATATACCCTTACTTTAGTGGGAAAGGAGGTAAAACCCATTGTTACGTAATATTTTTCAAGTCGATATTTTACATTAGATATCGCGCGGTCGATTGGTATGGCAGGAATAGTATTTCATTTGCGTAAAGTAGGTTTAAAACTGTTTTATTGATTTATGTTTAAGATTATTTAAAAAGTTACATTTAACTACAGATAAATTGGAAAAAAAAAAAATATTTATTTAATAATATAATGGTAAACTGTAGTTGACAGCAAAAAAATAATATAATTCAACTGTTGAAAAATAAAAATTTATCTATTTGAAGAACTATACAGAATCTTACGTAAATATCTTACATACCGTTACACGGGGACAAAATTTGCCAAAATCATCCTTACGTAGTTAATGAATAGCCCCTAACAACACAGATAATTAATCGTTGCATATTAAATTAAAAATGTTAATCGAACCCACAATGTAAATATAATCCTTCGTAGATATTCAAATATTATCAATATTCTATTACACAAAGTACATTTCGAATAACCGTGACACATGTCCGTCCAGCCGCTCGATTTTAATATTATTCAAATTTTAGCTGCCTTTCTATTAATTGGTCAAAGTTGGAATGATTTAAGTGCCAATGTCATTAACAGAGCGACCTTGGTATTAAAAATACAGACATCACAGTCGGCCCTCGGTTTTCCTCGTCGATTTGAAGTCAGCCGGCCGATGGTTGAGGTCGAATGCGCAATGATACCTTGGTTTACGTAATTCCAAGTTCCAATACAGAGAAAGTACTACAATGTTGTCTTATTTATTTTATTACGCTGCTGTTGTGGGTCATTTTAACAATGGTCGTTTTATACCTCGCCGTTTCGTAATTGCATTGTTTTTATTAACGGTTCTGATTTAGTCTATTTGAATTTTAACTTTAGAATTATTTAGAATTGGCGTTTAGGTTTTCCCTGCTGTTAGAAAACTCAATCTTTCCGTGTCATGATGCGTCTTATAACAGGGAGTTAGCTGAGACAGGGTGATGATTGTAATGACGTTTAGTGACTTGTTTTGTAGATTAATGTTATTAAATAATGTCGATTACAAAATGTACCTATCATCTATATATGTATAGAATTTGTATATTTTACACATTTGTATATTTGACTGCCTCGTCGGTCGAGTGGTTTGCAAGCGCGACTGCCGGTCGGGAGGTCCTGGGTTCAAATCCCGGGTGGGGTACTATTGGATTTTTCTAATTCAGAATTTCTAGTATTGACTCGGAGTCTGTGGCCGGTGTATAGCAATAGGGATATGTGGTGAACCTATTTCTTGGGACTAAAATGTGACTAGTGAAACGTGGGACTGCACTACACTCCTCTGCATACCTCTTCGCAGATTACAGGCGTGATGCTACGTATATTTTACATTAAATTATTCCGTACTGTCGACTTTGGTTGGGTACGAATTCCGAATATTGACATAACACCTTTATTATATATAAAATGTATTCAATACCAACCATTATAATACTTTGCAGTTAGGTTACCTACAACAATACGTACAACAAATTAACTATATATGTACCTACATGAAGTTGTCAGTATTAAATAGACATTCCCGTATAAAAACGCAGGTACTGTCACGTTGACAAGGGTCGGTCCCGTGGATTACATAATCACCATATTGGGCGACCAATAATCTGTGTTATGTTGACAGGATACTCTGGAGTCCAATACGGATGATGGTGTATTGGAATGAGACTAAAGATGCTGTCTCCAGACATAAATGACCTTCTTTGTACTTTATTAGGCTAAGATATAAGAAAATTAAGATATAAAGGGCGGATTTAATGCCATTAGTATTTTTCGTTAAGCAATTTCTAGGTTAAACAAAAAACAATAAGTGAATCTATATTGTAATTGGTGAAACATGAGTGTTTCTTACACTCATATGTCTACCTCTTCGGGGGTTATAGGTGTGATTTTACGTTTTACGTAATAACACATTGAAAGCCTGTTAAATTTCTTAGGTTTGCAAAACTACGCAGTGTTAAGTAGCAATGTCAGCTGTTACATGGCGTTCATTAATAAAAACTGTTATGCCTTTCGTTCATCCTACATTTCATTCATTCGGAGTCGTGACGTCACGGATGTAGTTCAATAGAGCGGTCTCGAGACCGTCCCGTTTCACTCTCACTCTCGACGCGCGACGAGGTCGACAAACTAGGAAACTCGAACATTTAGGTAACGAATTTTATTACTTTTAACATAATATACAGATTAATTCCCTTTATAACAAAATATTAAAAAACCACGCCGTAGCAAAGGTATGAGGTTCAATTTAACAAATATATAAATAACTAGAATATAAAATGAGTGATAATCACCGTTTGCTGGCAAAAGCAATTAAAGATACCTGCGTGACCTACATCGAGCGAAAAATGTTCGTGCATTCCGTACTGGCAATCGTCGGCGACATTAAGTGAAGATATTTTATTGAACTCAATGAATTGAATATTTTTAGGCGTGTCAAATGGCCTCATATCGTGCTAGAGGTAAAAACCACATGTAATTCGTCTGTACCGCTAAAACGCGTATCACAAGCAAGCTGTTGGTTACAATCGTATTCATTGTTCAGTTATAAATCACATAGCGTCGGTATTTATACGTTCCGTATTCGTATTCATTGCGTTTCGTTTCGCACGAAACGTGCAAGTTCACGTTCGGGATCGCATGTTCCTTTGTATGTACGGCCGCAGTGTCAGCGGTGACGAATGACCAGCGGGAAATGTTTCGATGTATCTTTAGATCCGATTACGTAATACACCGGTTTTAATTTTTTTATTTAACGGTTTCAATACGAGCAGCGTCAAGAGTCATCGCTACGAGTTTAGGAAGTAACCTGAAAACGAGAGGGTTAGACCAATAAAATTTATCCGAACATAGCAGGTACCTCGGGCCAATTATTTTTTTTACAATTAGATCTTTCTAAAGTAAACCAGCAGTCAGTCAGCAATGACAACTATACTCGTAACTACGTGCAACAAAAATTCCAAACATGAACGCCAACAGTAAGACTGCCAAAACTTGCGTGTTCAAGTCTTATAATTCATAACAGAATAGTGTCTTTAAATGTACATGCATCCACGGTACGAAACACCTGTATCACCTGCTAATTATATATTAGTTTTTTACACATACACAGCGATGTTGGGAAACTTTGGGTTCTTGTTACACTAATGCTAATAATTCCATCGACGACAATGTAACATCACGCCTGTACAGTTACTGACAAGAGTAAAAGAGTGTACTACACTCACACGTTTCCCCAGTAAAATTTACGTCCCACTATGGAATTGGGGGTGAGCCCTTTGCACCGGGTAAAAATCCAGATCCAAGGATACAATTCAGGACCGTGACCCTGAATCAGTAATCGCATTTACAACTACTCGACCAACGAGGCAGGTATTTAACAGTTCATTTACTATTAATCTATTTATAATAATTCTATACTATATTCTTGAACTCGTCTATACGAAGTTACATTTACAATTTTATTTTTTCAATCCTTTTATAATTCCACTGTTGGGCAGGAGTCTGCAATCGGAATGAAAGGGTTCATTGCAATTTAAAAACTGGAAAGAATATTCTTAAGTCTCCATGCAACATTTCGAAAAACCAGAGAAGTGATAAGCGTATATACCGACCATGTCCAGATCAAAAGCAATTCCCGGCAGATTTGTACTTATACTCTTTTTGAGCAGGATTGAAGTAGTACTCGAATAGATACAGCCTTGTTTTCTTAGTGGGCGAAGGTGGCGATGTAATCCATTACCACAGATCTGATTATAAAACAAGAATTTTCTAAGTGGTTTGTACGTAACACTGTAGTGTCAGTATATTTACTTGTTGCATATCCAGTGCATGTATGTTTTTGTTATTGTATTTGTATGTAACAATAACAAACTTTACCTTCCAGCACGTGTCGTTCTAATTATTATCCGTTTTTTATACACCGCGTGCTCAGCAAGCATGTTTGGGACATAGGGTTGGCACTTCGTAAAATTATATTATTCTGTACGATATTATTGACACTAAAGACAACACAGCTCAACTTTGACTTTCTTTGTAATCATGGGGATAAATAATTATTGTAACTGTTTTTTGAATAAATTTTTTCGAATGATACATAGTCTTATTTAAATACATTGTGATTTTTTAAAGGATGTCATAGCCCTATTAGTACGTGCGGCGCGCAGCCTTCACAGCAACAGATTTCTACCCGTACATAAAAACAACGGCCCGATCTAGACAAAGGTCGTTCAAGTAACCTACTTGCAAAAATAACGTTATTTTGAAACATTTGTAATTCATTTATTCATTTTCTTGTAAACATATTTATTGTAAAAACACAATCACTCACTTCATATTAAAATATTATATGATATTTATGTATGTATAAAATAATGTTTCGTTCCGAATATATCTATGGCATACGATACATAACATTTCTAGAAATTTCCATTCCACGAGTGATGTAATAAAAATACAGATGTTGGTACTGAAAGCGACCACTTGAAGTAAAAGAATCTAGCAAAACATGTACACAAGATAATATAAAAATGACCTAACTCAATTCAAGAACATTTAAGACTGTTAAGAAAGACACATAATTTCTAGAAGAATGTAGAATAGAAAAATGTATTCCTATGTATGCGAATTCAAATTCTATTTATTTGCATGATTATATATGTACGTATGTACTGGTTTCACTCACGTGCGTTTTTCGGGCTGGCCCCGACTACTTTCGGAACTGTACGAGGTCCTTCTGCATAAGTTCCCGCCGTTTGCAGCGAGGTCGCGGGGAGAATAACTTTTTCTCTTGATTTTATATTTATTTGATTTTATCTTAAAGTTTGTATTTGTTGTTGCCTTGTTGGTCGAGTGGTTGCAAGCGCGATTGCCGATCCGAGGTCCTGGGTTGAAATCGCGAGTCGGGTACTTTCGGACTTCTCTAATTTAGAATTTCTAGCAGTGGCTCGGAGTCTGGACCTATGCCCGGTGTATGGCAATAGGCTCACCACCTATTCCGTGGGACGTAAACGTAACTGGTGAAACGTGGGAGTGTACTATACTCCTCTGCCTACCCCTTTGGGTATTACAGGCTGGATGTTAGGTTTTTTATATAAAGTCAAATCAGCGTATGCCCTCTATTCGATGTATGCAAACTTTCCTGTCATTTCTCTTGCATACTACAAGATATTAATTATGGATAGGTACTTTGTAAGACATTATTATTAGCTGCAAACTTCAACTAAAACACCAAAGAAAAGCTTTTTGCAACACTACAATTGCACATATTAACATTTCTGTTACTTTAAAAGAATAGATATAAAAGTGCTTTCAGTCAAACTTCAGCTGGACTGAAACCAACGTCTATCATCAAACGAGCGCTCATTAAAGATATCTGGCAACACTGTCCGAGATATAAATGTAGGTTAGGACACAGCAGATATGATTGTTTTGGTCTCTAACAATTCTTAGCACACACCCAGTAAGGAATTGCAAAAGCCGATGTGTTGATTCAATTTATTTGCTGAGTAGATTGACTGTTTAAGAGCGTGAGTCAACAATGGACCGACGTAACATTGCAATCCATTACGGCGTGCAAGCGATTCAATTTTCCTTCTTAACTCTTTAAAATAAGACCCAATGTACGCGACTTTGTGTATTGAAACCAGTTTGTCCTCTTTACTCGGTCTAATTTTTTAATTTGAAGCGGAAGAAAAAAGAAACGGGTTTAGTTGTGTTCGGTATTTAAAGTATATATGAATGTACATAATGTAAAAGGGTTTCCGCAAAATATTTGTATGAGTCAGTCAGATTTCAATTCGCAATGGACTCCGGTGAGAAAAAGAGTATAATATAGTTTTTTATTGCTCATGGTTTATTTCCGTGTTCTTAGAGATATATAGACAAAGATATACGCTATCTTTGAAGTAAAGTATTTAATTTGGTATAATAGTAATTAACATTATGGCTTTACTGTCTTTGTTTGCTAATTTCATATTTTATATCGACATCTTTGTCATCCTGTTGTTGAATTCCGATCAGCTCTCAGAACGATAAGGGTTGTAGAAAGGTCATAGGCGGCTCCTTGGGCCAAATGCGAATCATGGAATTTTACTAGTCGTAGGGACCCTTACAGACAACCCTAGGGCATGCAGGTTCACTCGACGTTTTCCTTCACCATTACAGCAAGTGATATTTAATATGAAAGTATTGTATCTCTTAAAAATACAATAAGATATAAGTATCGATAGTGCGATTAAATATTATGATTCATTCAATCAAATATCGATATATTTTTTAAGTAACCGCACTCACATACATATATAATGCACAAATTTCTTCGTATCAATATTCATAATTTATATAATCATCAGGGTTGTTGATGCCGCGATAACGGCTATGTTATCGTAATTATTTATTATGGAATATTTTACGTAGATCGTGGAACATAACGCGCAATAAACAATAATCATATGTACATAAACAATAGACGTATATGTAAAATATATGTAGTTATGAACACAACAGGCGTTTGTTTTAGGTATTTCCTTTGAATCCTTTTTCCTTACTAGCTAAATAAAGCTAAATAGTTAAAATAACTAAATAACATATGTACCTATATTAATTTCTATGAGGTAATATCTGTTTGAATAAATAGGGTGTAAATTAATGTTTTCGCCGTTTGAAGCGTTTTTATCATAGTGCATAAAAGATAATAAATAATGGATTGTAATTTGATCAGAAAATGTAATACAAATTAAATTATAACATATAAATATGTTTACATTTTGATTTTACTAATGACATATTTTGTTATATTATAAATTTCATACCTCTAAAGGTTAAGATGAGAGTGTCATATACACATATTTGACCAGCTGTAGTTACTTTATTACGCAAGTAAATGAATTTGATTTTTTTTAAAATTTTACACCAGTACTCGTCACAAGTGAACAGTGTTGCACAGACCGAAATGTGTGACTAGGCTATTTTATTGTGCGTGGTGGTTGCTAGGTGTTCGGTAGTATTGGTGACAGAACAGAATGGTTTCAATCCTTCGTAATACAAGTCCATTAAATATTTTAGTATGATAGATTTAGTCCAATGGTTTAAAAATGACCCCACGCTCACAATCCAGTGTTAAATCTCTCCAATATGTGCGCTATCGTGACATATTTTTGCGCATTGGCAAAATATTATATTATTAAAAACAAAATCTCTATACTACAACAAAGGGTATCGTAATCTGCTTTATCCTTTTCAAACTGTTATCATACCGTTGCGAGATTGTTTTAGCAAGAAATTTATGCTACACATAATTATATATTATATGTAGGTACTACAGGAAACATTAATTAAAGGTACTCTAAGGACGTACGAGGTAAATTTAACTACACGTCCCATACAGGGGACAATCACAAGTTTTATACTTCATAATATAAAGTGACCGTTGCATTTTCCCGATGGGATAGCGGCGAGGTGTTTAATATTTCATGTAACACACAATTTATATACCTACATCAGCATACATGGGCTATATCTTGCAATTACGTCGCCATACCTTCATTGAAATATCTGTATGTGATAAGGAAGATGGCAAGAGATATGGTATCAAAAGTAATAATAAGTAAAGTAAGATTAAAAACTTTTATAATAAAATGTGATTTGTAGGTAAACACGTTTCGTAGATCACGTTTCGACAAACCTATTCGCGGTCAGAGTTGCTATATGTGCTATATACGAATATGTGTATATAGTTATTAATAATATACGGAATGTGTTATAGAGAATGTGTTGTGAGAAGGGTGAAGACCGTGGAGTCATTGGACTTGTGTCCAACCGTGAAAAGACATAAAGGTTGCAGAATGATGATTACATTCTGTAAGATTACAGAATTTTCTGTGTGTGTGTGTGGGTGTGTTTTCTGTGTGTTATACTATATACACTCCTTTGTTGAGGATAAAAAAATAAAAATCGACCTTATTAATCATTCCATTGTTGGAATATGGGTCTCCTTTTATATTGAGAGGGTTATGGCCATAGTCTGCCACCGTGACCAAGTGCGGGTTGGCATCTTAGAATTTTTTTTTTCATAAATTCTAAGGTGCGCAGATTTCCTCCCGATGTTTTCCTTTACCGTTAGCAAGTGATAGTTATTTAAACTTAAAACGCACTTAAAGAGGTGCGCGCCATGGATCTGCACCCAGCACCTCCGGATTGAGGGGGTGAATTCTTAACCACTAGGCTATCACTGCCAGTTTGCTGAACAGTTTGTTGAGGACATAAATTTAATATTAATAGAATATTACATAATAAAAGAGTTCACTGGCATCCTCATGTTACATGTCAATATATTGACACCTGTATGTATATTGTTGTATTTTTTCACTAATGGTTATCTATTTATTATTCAAAGTTTCGTTATGTTATGATTAGCATGTGCTATAAGATTCGCATCGATTGTGTGCAATAAATAAATGATAATGTCGATATGAAAATGAAATTTTTCTTTGATAATTACACTTGTTTTTGTCTATATTTGGCAATATACTATAAAAAAAATTAATCAATGATGATGAACAAAACACAATACAAACCGTAATTGAAAAGTATTTGATATTTGAGTTATAGCTGATAACTCCAAAAGTGTAACAATAAAATGATGCGATGACGTTCTTACTACGATGACTAACGATGATTCTGAACTGAACTCTGATGAATTTTGCAACCAAAAAGTTAATTATCAATCTCCAATTAAAACCAATGCAATACATTTTCATTAACCACGTTCCACATTTGAAAATTGAATACGTGAACTCGAATGTGTTCCATATTGTTTACATAATAATGTTGAAGATCGAATAAATTCCATATACGTATAATATATCTACCTAATACAATTGATATTGGAAAGTATTGGTGTATAATATAATCGTGCGGTCGGCAAAACACCTGTTTAACCGCCCACGTCAGTATCTATTTAAATAACAATACATTTTGAACGTCAAAGTGGCCTTACAATGCCGGACTGTGAATTAAACAGAGCTACGGCAAAGTACGTATGAGACAAACAAATTTACGTACATATACGTCCGGTTCTTTTGTTTCCAAGACACTGATGTATGTATGACGATCGACTTAGACCAATTGCCATATTGAACAACGTAATCAGAATAACAACGGGTATGTCAGTCCAGTGGTTAGTGTATCCAGTTGCTGTGCCGAGGCTTGGTTAGGTTTGATTCTCACTTGAGGTTCACAATATTTGCGTGATAATCGCGAGTTTTTGTTCTGTCTGGGTTTAAGAGTATGTATTAAGCATGTGTTTAGATATTTGTATAAATGCGTGTGTGAAGAGATTTATGAGTATGGAAAAAGCACGGCAGGTCTGCAGGCCTAGAAATATTTGGCAGTCTGTTCCTAGCCTACCCCGTAAGGCACTTCACGTGAAAATATGTATGTATGGATGTAGTGTGTCAGCCGTTTGGTTACCACATCGAAGCCTAACTTGAGATCTGGTGGTCAAATGTTTTGGCCCTAAACATTATTAAATTGTAAACGATTGGAATTTAAACAATGGCAGACTTCTGAATGATAGATTGAAATGTTCATGGTATTTTACGCGTTAACTCTCGTGATGATGAGGTTTCTGTTGGTGATGCAATCAGTGCTATAATAAAAACTTTACAAAATTCAAATTCAATTACTTACAAAACATCGACCTTTATCATTCCACTGGTAGACATACGCCTTTCACAAGGTGTACATTCGGCCCACCACTCTTCTCATCAAGCAGCCACTACCATCATGTTCATATTTAACACCTGGTCCTCATATTTCATCAGAAAAGTTAAAAATTTATTCAAATCTGATCGGCCTCATCGTGAAATTCGTTGTTACATTAAATACGACAATTCTACATTTTAAATATTTGAATTAATATAATATATATGTTTACATATATTACTCATAGTATATTTTGCCATCTTTACAAACAAATTAATTTCGACGCACAATCGTTTGAATACACGTAAGCTTTGCCATACATTTTTATTTATATTTCCCCATGCACGTGGTCTGTTTATCACGGACGATGGAAAAGCGGAATAAACCAGCTCATTCGATTATTAACGATATGAACAATGATTTCGTGAAGCGGACAAGTATACGATTGTTTGATTGTGAAACGAATGTAAAACAGAGTGCTAGCATGGGCTATAAGGCGTCAAACATCACGCTTGGATCGCAACTCGAAGTGTAACAATAGGACGCCACAATAACAAGCGGTGGACGGTCACGATCTGCGGTCGCTCTGCCTACCTCAAGGTCCGAACATGGTCGTTGGTTCACTCTGTTCACCCGCTTAAACTTCATTTGTAATGTCTGTCTAATTGTTTCTAAGTTTATTTTGTCATACCGAAATTATAATCGTTTTAGAATTTTCCGTGAAAAAGAGGCGATTTTTTTTAATAAATCACGTTGCAGGTTTATTGCGTTTTACGCTCCCTAAATGAATAGTTTTCAAATTAATGAAATACCAGTCGAGTAGTTAATTAAAACGAGCAGATAAAGACCCAGATTGTACTTGTAATTAAGTAAGCACTGAAATAAATATTAAATACAAAACAAGAGAATCTACTAACACAGTAGTTTCAACACAGATTGCTTGTGCACTGAACATTAATTAGCGGATAGATAAATGACATGTCGAATACGAAACCGTGAACAATATACGGCCGTAGACTGTAAAATGTTTGCACACGAAGACGATGAGGCGTATTAAAATGGCCCGCATATTTATAGCATATTAAAATCTCAATTGCTTCACGCTCGACGCACCCCAATATCATCGATTTGAAATCAGTCTGCATTCTTAGGAACAAACAAAATGGCGCCATTTATTCCGTTTTAAAAGTTCGTCGCGACCTTGGAAGTGGCGCGATCGTGATCCGCTCGTTTGGAAACACGATGCGGTTATAAAAAAATATATTATTATCTAATACAATTTCTTCATATCGGATATCCGCAATTAATGGCAAATATTATATTATTAGTATTTGCAACCGATATTTGCGTACAACTTTGAAAGATGCTTTCGATTTCAACATAGATTGCATTAGCATTCACTCGTGACCGACGTTGGTTGGAATACAGATGAGAAAGGTCAGTTTCATATTATCGAATGTCGTACGTTGAAAACATTACATTACCTGCATCGAAATTGCATCGGCGGAAAATAAATCGCTCCCATTAATATGTCCAGTCGAATCATAATAGGTTGGGTGACATTTATAAAAAAACTAAATGATTACTGCGCCTGACCACGTTAAATAGAACAATGCTCAACCGGAATGTAATAAGTGGACGGATCGTAAGTTACTACGTTTCTTTATACGCTAGTCGCAACCCACATCTAGACGAGTGGCGTACTTTCGATTTCGTGAGGCCGGTAATTAGCATGGCCTCGGCATACGTGTGCTGCGTAACACGGAACGGAACTAGCTCGGGCGCTCGCGCGGGATCCGTCGCGTTCTGAACGCTACCGTGCCGCGACGCGGGAAGGAATTTATTTTCACTTTCTTTTAAATTATATGTATGGGCACCTACTAAATTCGTGTACCTAGACTCATTAATATTGCACGCGGTGTCGGTTTTGCGTCAGACAACAGCGAAATCGATCCACGAATATTAGGTATAAGACAATGCAAATTAGTTTGACATAACATTTTGACGACTAGGCGTAGGCGTTAGCTGTTGCCATGTTGTATTTTTATTTAGTACTTGTATTAAAACGCTTAAATTATTCAATTTTTATATTTTATATATAGATTTGGGGAATTAGATTTAAAGTAATATAATGATCAAAAACATTACCTTCACGTACCGCGTCGGATGACAAGACAGGTTTCGAACAAACTGCACTCAAGAGTATCGCAATGCGGTACTTCGTCAAACCGCACTTCGCAACATTAATCATGTTTCCTGCATATCGTAATCAATAATAACTAATTTATCTACGTGTTACATCAAAGTAATATACATGTAAATGTCATGTCTTAAAGTAAACGCGAATAAAGCGTGTCACAAAATAAATATGACAATAATTACGTAAACTCTTAAATTAAACGTTATTGAATAGTAATAGGGGATAGCCACATAACTTTTTTAGAAAAAAATATAAAACCTTATAAGTTAATGTGGACTTACGCAAGTCAAAAGCACATTCATCCAATTTTCGGCATCATTTATTTATGTATAATTTATAATTCCCTTGTATTGTGTTTTACACGTATACTTTTATATCTCGTCGAGGAACGTTGAATCTATGGATACATGTTTCATGTTGTTATACAAAATTCAAGGTCTTTTTTTAATGCAACGAATGTTGAAGGGACCTATATACATTATTTTTTTAACAGTCATGTCCATGTTTGTAAGTTGTTGGCGTAAATTATTGTATTGAATACCAGTTTTTTATTTTCACGAAATCCATTTCATTTGAATATTTTAGCACGATGGGATTTATAATATTAGTCATATTGCACACAGAGATAATGTTGTGTAAATCAGTAGGATTTCTTCCATTTTAAACATTCTATTTATTTCCACATATTGTCTATTGGCTGCATACACCTCAAAATCAAAGTACGCATTCGTTACGCGTTAATAAAAAATGTTTACTGTCTCTGTTATTATTTGACATTAATAATATACAAAAAAAAAACAAAATGAAGTGAAAAATGTCTTCCATTGTCGCTTTGACCCTATTACATTGTTGCTTGCTTAGTAACCGATACACTCTCCGAAGACAATAACTGATTAAGTAAAGCAAAGAAAACATGTTTTCATATCTGTATTTACATGAACTTTCGCCGTTTTTATAACGGTTTACGTGAAATTTATAGCTTGTGTTATCAGCGTTCAATATTCAGTTTAAGTACGCGAATATAAATGGAAAACTTTATTGTAATTATATTGTCACAGTTTATCATGTATAAAAAGTAATTATAGATTGGGTTATAACATTTAAATTTGCATATTTTTTGACAACTAGTCTACTTTTAACAACAATGGCTTTATGATCCGGTTGTCGAAGTCACTAACCTGTCGTTTATTTAAAAAAAAAATGGCGACCATGTCATGGTCACAGCAATACGAACGCCAGATAACAATTATTGTCAGCGTCGATCTCGGTGATTGCAAAAAAACCCGTCGGTCACTATAAATTCGCTATTCAAATCGTTCGATGCCTTTTTTGGTTTTTTGACGATTACATCATTTAATATACATACACAATACGAACGGGGGACATTTTTATAGTCATGCACAATTAATGCGCGCCAATCCTAGCAGTTTTTTATCTGTTCACATTGTATTATTTGTATTATTTTGAATGTTTTATAATTTTGTATATCAATATTAGTGTTTGAAATTGCGGTTATCATATTGATGTTAAATTTTCAAGCGCTTTTGCGCAATTTTAATTAAGCAAAAGTGTTTTAAGCAGTATTGGCATATCGATTGGCCCTGACCGGGATAAACCTAGAAAAAGTGCACAAGCATTGCGAATAATAAGGATGTTAATAAAATTCCTTTGCAATGACGGCATTTTTCGTGACATTTAACGCGACACTGTACTGTATGTAGTCATTGAATTGTGTGTCGTCTATACATCTGACTGTATAGGATTGCTTATTTTTATTTCCTACATATAATTCTTTTCAATTCATTATTTTTTTGTTAGTAGTTGTTTCTATGATTTTTTAAATCTTAATAATCAAACATTAACTTTAATCGAATTTGTTTGCTGATACATTTATGATATAAACCTAAGTAGATAAATAAAATCCATTTCATTTCTTATCACATGCAAGTTTTATCGGCTTTAAGGCTTTCAGCCATTATCTATAAAAGCTGTTTCTCTTCAATTGCTATTTCCATCTACCCGTTTATTACTCGATTTAATGATAGCACTTTAAAAAAAACATTAAAAGTAAAAGTAAAAAAGATTCTCGCTCATTACTAATTTTTTTTTACTGATTATATAAAACACTTCATAATAATATCTTTTTATATCACTATAATCTTGATATCATAATTAGAAAGACATGTTTGAGGGAAAGTTTCGGGACGCGACAGTAAGACGTGCCCCATTACACTAATGCTTTGGCCTAATTCGAGTTTCCTAAACTAAATCATCATAAAGGCACGCAACAAAAAAACGAAATAATAATTTCTAATTTCGCGATGTAAGGGAAGAACAGAGTCTCTTAATAAAGACATGAGTTTCGGGGTGATCCAGCAATTAGATGGCATATTTCGAGACATTGAAAGCTATTTTTAGCTTGGTACTTTTGTACCATTATTAATATACAATGAAACCTATACCTCACAAGTTTAATAGGATAACGTCATAAAGGCCATAAATATTAAATTGGATATATCTTAGAACCCAATCGCAAAGTGCAAGAATGAATATTTGACTAATTACCGATCGCTAGGTCCTTAGGTACTAGGACAGCAACAGTTTCGTAACAGAAATGCCCTTTAAAACGTTATCAAGGGCCGTAATGAGGAAAACTGTGCTGGTCGTGACGGCGCGCTGCGAGCAGACCGCACCGCATACTAAAGCCGCCCCACAGCCACCTGAGGCAACGCTTGGCACTGGCCGAGTGTGAATAAATCCTGAATAGACACCTCAAGGTCGGAGAAATAGACATTTCAGGGTTTAACGGTGAAAATCCATAGCTTTAACGGTTTGACTGCAGATTGTCCAGCATGCCAGTTTTTACTAAATCAATGTAGTAGTGATGAGATAGGCTGCTGCTGATGATGATGATGATGAATGTAGTATGGGAACAAAAGTATTTCGGAATGCAGTTTTGGGTCTCTGTCACTTGAAATATGACGAGAGATGACATCTAAGTCGTGATTGTCTGAAAGAGGTCGCTGTTTTTCATAAGACAGCCACGTGTGCAGATATATTGCTACTAACATGTTTTTTTTGCCCGTTTTTAACACCTATTGTTTTTGCACCCATCATTTCATTCCTTTTTCTTTTACTATTTTCCGAGCGTTCACTTATGAAGAATGCCACTAGCGATTAAGTATGCCCTCTGTTATGTACTTTATTTCAGTTTCAGGTTTCGTTTCTATTACTTAATAACATATGTAACGTAACATCACTGTATGTCCCCTATAAGATAGACAGACAAGAGTCTAGTACATTCACACGTTAAACCAGATACATTAAACGATCCTTCATGATGGCGAGCCAATGACACACTGGACACAAATTCATGCTACGAGATTCTAATAGTAATTTCAAGTCAGAAGAGCCTAGTAGTAGTTGAAACGGGAATCGAACGCAGAACTCGTCGTTCGGCTGTCGTACTTGCAACAGTCAATGTTCATGAGATAACATAAAAATAATATTTATATGAGAATGTTATGAAAAACAACCAAAAATTTAATTATTTAAAAATTATGCGATAATCTTAATCAGATCGCGCCATACTGGTGGTCATATCAAAACATGTGGATACATTTGTAGATATCAATAATTATTTACCTACGTTACGCACTTATCTCTTAAGTTTATATACATATATTATATTTATAAATAACTATTGCGAATGAAAATTATCACGATATAAACCTATACATACATTAAAACCTAAATCTATATATATTCGTACATTTGTATAAGAAATTGTATAATCGATTTCGTTTTATATTCAAATTTTCATGAATATTTTTACGTGTAAAATACATTTGATATGACGAACCATAATAACTTATTTAATATATACATTCTTAAAATGTTGGGGAAGTACAAGAACATATATGTATATGTTACTTTCCCTATGGGGGGAGTGTAGAGAACAGGTGTACCAGACACCCGACGTACTTGAAAGGCCCCAGCAAAAGGTTTGGACAGCAGAGGGGCGGTGAGGCCCGACGCTCACTCGCGACATTGAGCCGTTTCAAAACGCGACCCACATACCACGTGCATCCTGTATATTAGAAAACGCTACACTTGTTATCAAGGATACGACGCTCACGAGTCGCGGACCGGCGAGATTGGAGAACTCACCATCGTCTACCAACCATATCAGACGTTCGGACCCACGTTGCTGTAAAGGTCAGCATTTGTTATTGTTTTAGCATTGTTTTATTTATAAACCGATTACATCCTCTCTTCGAGCTGTACGTAACTGTTTATTACGAAATATCGCCTTATATTGCAGCCTAACAGAAATACGATAAAACTGAGGTTGAATGCCGAAACGATTTCGCCGTAATAAATATTTGTATACGGCATAATGCGAATGGACATCCATTTTTAGTGTGTTGCCGTTCGAAAACGTCTTTAACGAATTCATACATACATACGTGTATAATTTAAAGCAAATTAATACAAAGAATTCTCGGCTATGAGCCATGCGGAGCGCGCGTGCGCCCGCGCGGCCTAGCGAAAAGATTGCGTGAGTGCCTCCGCTGGCATTTTAGTCACTGAGGAATTCCACCGAGTGCATAGCAGACTAGCACATAATCGTACTATAGACTCGTACGGAGCAATGCAACAATTCGATCTGTAATATACATCATGTTCCTTTGTCAATGGTGTGTTTATTTTCAGAGATGCATAAAAGACTTTTATTCTAAAGGCGGGAAAACATTAAACGTTAATGAGACCCAAACGATGCAAGTATTAGCATTAAAATGATCGTTTTAAAAGAATATTTAAAGTCTAGATAAGGTAATGAATCAAGGAACAGAATCAAGTATTTTATGTTTGAATACGACACGGAAATTCCTCTATTTCTAACATTTCCGATTCGTGGCGAATATAGTCATAAATCATTTATTATATAGACGTAATTATGTACCTGTACAATTCAATGATTATATTGCGTCAACGTGCGATATGCGCGAACTGAAACATTAATACATATAGCAATCAATAATTCTATAAAAATCTACAGATTAATATGTTTGGTTGATAATATTTGTTTACCTACATCGCTCATAATCCTTAGCGCCATTAATGACACTAGTGGAAGCGAAGATACTCTATGTACGGTTTTTTATTGTACGCTTGAAGATACGTACGTTTTTTATTGTACGCCATTCATCAATAAAATACATAATAACGATTGAAGGTTGTTAAGAGATATTAAAGGTATGAAGAAGAACGAAAAATAGTGGAAAAATTGGGATTGTTTTCCTCCAATTTATTGTTATTACAGACTAGATATTTCTAGAATAAACAAGCAATCTAATCCAATTATGGACTTTCCAAAACATTATCAGCTGCTCGATAACAGCGCAATTTACTTTAAGTATCCAGCTATAAATTACCCTAATATCTCGATTGCAATTGTCGTTCGTTGATTAATCAATGACGCGATGGCAAACTTTCATAAGGCCTTTGCATGATAATTCGAATAACACAACGCAAAATATCTATTATGAATGATCAAATGATTGCGAAAGATCGACTACAATTTTATTATATTTTGGCATATTACAAATAAAACCAACAAATAAATGATTAAAAAAGTAACCACCGAACAAACTTTTTTCACAACCACCCTCATAATACCAATTGCTTGTAAGCACTCCCGTAAAAAAGGCCTTTATAAAGTTAACATTCTATTTAAGATTGTTTCAATAACATTACGTACATAAGTATACACGAAAACGGATTTTTTTTTTACGATATTAATTAATTTTTTTGAATTCATTCTTCAGCGAGAAAAATCGTCGAAACCAATTCGAACCTGTAGCTGACTGGTACGTAACAATTGCCAATGAGCCTCCACACCGCGTAGGTTCTATCAGTAACCGCATTCGAGTGTTCTCACGTAGTTTCGGTCTTGATATAGCAACCGTGTCACAAACAACTGATAAGGTAACCACTTCCGTCGACCCGAGCTATGTTTTCACCGACGCACACGCTAGAAAACTGTACCCCAATCAAACAACACCTTAAACTTGCGACAAAATCCATTAATCAAACGAAGACCGTCATTTTTCATATCCATTTAAGTTTTAACGTAAGGTAAGTAAAATTGTCAGTCGCTACCCTTTTCAAATTTAAGAGGAAAACAATTGTTAATATTTAATTTTAATCTTTACAAACTTTTTAGGTTTTGATCAGTCGTTAAATATAATTATAGTTTGTTATTAGTTTGTTAATCCTTATGACACTTAGCATATTTATTACCATGTATAGATGTAAAATTCCAACATAAAGTACATAACAGTTAAACACGAATGTTATAACGATAATAATAATGAAATACAAAACCGATGTCATGGAAATGCTCGAAAGAAATAGAAAGTGGAAGATTTTTAAATTTGTGAAACCGACGTTTTAATTACGAAACTAAAGACGCGTTGGAGATGTTCGTTACGATTCGAATACGATTGCTTTCCAAACATTAATTAGAGAATAACTTTTTACATCTGCATACACTCATTAACACTTGCATTTCCATCTGCAATTGAGCGTACAGTCGTGTATCGCAAGAGCCGAATGCCGTCGCGTAAAAGCGCATATTTTCGAATTTACGCGAGATCCCGTGACGAGGACGTCCACCCACGCACGCTAAATAAAGAGCAAAGTTTTTTTTGCATGTAACTCGGAACCGGCATTGGACTCGCGCCATACTCCGACACCACATGACTTCGACAGATCGCGCTGCTGAATTCCCAACTTACCTTCATATCGTCGAGCATATCACATGCGGAGATGAGGGATGCAGTATCGGGAGTCACTTTGATTACGCCCATTGTCGCTGAAGTTTCACAGTACGGGAGTTAACACACGAAGGACCCGATCGGACCGTTTACGCGTAGATATGATCTTCCGAAAAAGTTTTCCAGTTAGTTATTTCTAAGCGAGTAACGCGTGGTTCGTTTTAGGAACACAGTGCGCGAGACGTACTCACGCAGTGACCGAGCCGCGCGGACTGAAGTGAGTGCCGACTATAACGCGACTTGCGAGTGAAAGGGTCGTGACGTCACATACGCGATAACGTGCCCCTTCCCCCGCGACTTGTTGCTACACTTTCTGTCTTTTTCGCTCCTTCACGTCAACGATATATTCATTGCGCTTATAACGTGATGGCTCGCTCTGAATCTACGTATCGTGTACTCGAGTACGCGTGGTTTTATAGTTTTGCACACAACTCAACTTATTCTTGATTGAAATCCGAACAAAGGCAAAATGTGTATTTGTAGTTATATTGAATAAGATTTTCGGCTAATAAGTAACTACTGAACATTCTGTTGGAATGAGAGTAACTCAGTTGAGATGGGTCCCGCACTACGAGCGTAGATGTCGCCGATTGCTACGCGACTTTATTTACAAGTACAGCAAACCTATACCACCAAACTATAGCCATAATTGTTAAAATTTTCAGATAGTGTGCACTACTGTACCACTAACAAGCAATATCTAAAGAAATTGAAAATTTAGGTTCAATTCAAAGTACTATCAGCGTTAAGTGGAATTTATTTCGAAAGTTATCTTAATTAAATTCGATAGATGAATACCGAGCATTCAGACATGACATTAAACATTTTTATACAAACTCACTAGTTGACCTTCAAGACTTAATTTAAGCGAAAAAGCGTGTTGGTTGAATAGCAGGTATACAAGTTTAAGCTTTTTATAACTAAAAGCAAAATATAATTATATGATAAGATAAAAAAACCAAATAGACTTTTTTCTTATTAAAATATTTATATAGATATAGTTTTAATAGGTTTTTTGTTGTCTTCGAGTTTATGACAACCACAAATATGCAAATATTACGTTTTATTGTTCATTAGCGAACAGAATGGAATGTATGGATCTTAAAAAAAGTTGTGAATGGATCGTTCGCCACAGATCCGGGAAAACGAGATGTACGAAAATTTTAAAACCTATTCATATATGTATAAAGGGTATTAGTATCGTACATTTATAAATCAGCTGCCGTGCATGGAGACGAGACAAAACACATTTAAAAATATTCATACATTTTTAATCCGTATAAATACAAAAGCACGCTAAACGCATACATTTAAATATTATAATCTACACCAGCACTCACGCATTTTTGAGCTGCGCCTGAAATGTCAGTGTCAATCAACAGTTAGTTTAACTAAAAGTTTAGAAATGCCTGCTTGCATCGTAATGTGGTGCAAGAATATTTATAATTAACCAAAAAAGTTGGTAAGTATCACGTACAACATATCAATTACGAATACGTAATGAACCTACAAGAGAAATATTATGTTTAATGAAGTATCATAATTTGTAAATGGCGGTCAATGATTTTGACATAAAAATGTGTGTTGCCCTATTATGGTAATATTTGTTTTTTTGTTGTTTGAAAAATGTTTAATTTCAGTAAACATTATTATGTAAAGAGCTATTCATACAATTAGTTTTACACCTATAGTGTCTGTTTATAATATTAAAATAACCGCTTTTTACTAAATGCATATGTATGTATACACGATACACATATCAAAATAATATTTTTTATTATTTTTGTCTGTCTGTCTGTTTGTTCCGGCTAATCTCTGGAACGGCTGGACAGATTTTCACGGCAGTTTCACTGGCAGATAGCTGATGTAGCAAGGAGTAACCTAGGCTTTTAGAATTTTAAAATTTTGTTTGTAATAAACAATAAATACCGGGCAGGACGACGTCGCCGGGTCTGCTAGTATTTTTTTACGAGTATAATACGAGTTTTTTTAATAATTTAATTTCATAGAATATATGCTTTGTAAACTGGCAGTTGGGCTTACTAAAATTTATTTTGCAATCGCATATCGTATACGGTAACCTTGTATCAATGTAACAATCGTTGATAAATCATATATGTAAATAATATGTAATATCCACTTCATAAAGACATCTACGGAATTAACACTTAAGTGGCGTTTTCCCTTTCGATTTTAATTCTATGGTTTAGAATTCTTTGTATAAAAATTAAGATCAACAATTAATTTAAATAACTTTTGAAGTATATTTGTATGTAATAGGAGTAGTTCTGTGTTTGTGTGACAATTTACTGGGGAATTTTCATGTTACATTTTTCAGCTATATGTATGTATACCGTAGTAGAGGCTCAGCCTAGTTTCGAAGTGGATGGCCATGCGTGAAGTTGTCCTAAGATATTATTATGGTATACCATTATCGTAATAGCCGTGTACAAATGTAAAAACGTGTAACATTTGCTAAGTGTTGATGATGTTGTTCACGATTCGCTCGTTCCGTCGCCCAAAGGTCATCAAATCGCGGCATGACACGTGTGACGTAACCCGAAAAATACATAAACAGACGGCTGTTCGCGCCAAAAGTCAAGGTTGGGGCAGGTGGTATAATGGTAATTTGAAAGCATGTAATCTCCACGGTGACATTTATGGTTAAGAACACCTTGACGCGCTAATGTGATTTGCAAACAAATTCTTCTTTCGTTTGCCATATACGAGTGTTTAATATTTACTTCCATTCTTATGATTGCATGTTTCTATTTCTTTGTATATTTATTTTCCTATGTTTGTGTGCTGTTATTCTTATGTCGATTTAATACCATTCGTATTTCGCTGTGGGACATAGACCTTTAGAAAAAGGATTTTTGCTCATAATCTGAAATTGGGCAAGTGGGTTGGGATCGCAGAGCACAGCCGAACCCGGCACAGCTTTGGCGACCAGAGCATTTAGCCACGATCAGCCGGTTGCCGGAACTTGGTCTGTTGTACAGTAAGGTTCACCAAGGGTAGGTGACTTTGGAATTATATCTACATCATGCCACACCACCAACGATAAAGAACGCTATAAAACAGAACGTTCGCCCTTTCTAATATATTTACACTTATAATAAAGTGTAGATAAGTCTATAAAGAACTATATACCTTTTAAAACTAAAAGGCTCATTCATTGTTACATTTTACAATCGTAATCGGCTTATTGTTAGTACTATCTGTTGATATTGGCTTTATAAAATCAAACGTACCGTTACTAATCCGATGCGCAGTTTCTATACATTGTTTTATATTTGTGTGCTATTAAAAGGATTTATTTCAAAAAATGTAGTTCAATACGACGTCTTCTACAGAAATTATTAATCGGGCAAAAGGAGAGACAGGAAAACATTAAGTTTATTGCGTCGCTAAAAAGTAATAATAGAAGCAAATTAATATTAAGCAATTTGAGTTCATTAAAAAAACATTTATAATATTTATTATTAGCCTAATGCTAGTGACAGCATGTTCTGTTCACGAAATATTTGAAACAGAAAACAATAAAATATTAATATTTTAAATTTAAATTACAATACAATGTTTAAAAATACATATGTACATTTGTATTAAAATTAAAATTTATTCACATTGCTGCCTATAACAATATGTTCTATTGCCGAATATTTCGAAAAGAGAAAAAGAGGGAATAATATGTCAAACAAATAAACGAATACATCACAACGTAACACGCCTGTCGCGATGTAAATTAATGATTTACGGTGTAAAGTGTAAGCGGCCATTACGAAAACAATAAAGTACTGCGCATTTACTTTGTTATTAAACGGTGACGGAACAAACAAGACTATTATTTGAATGTCGTAATGTCGTGGACATAAAAATTATGTCACTTTCAAACTTGATATAACATATAATAAAAATACATATCCCATCTCATTCATAAAATAATATTATTGAAAATTTAAAACTTATGCTAATGCTTCAACCATTTAAATTAAATGGCATACAAATTAAACTTTTTCCATGCCCATAATGACAGATACATTTATTTGCAGTATTCAATAAAAATGTGTCGACAATATGCAACGTATAAACCTTTATATTTTTCGAGTTAATAGACACACGTTTAAAGTTAAAACTATTTACTAAAAATCTTTAAATAACGTTATGACGTCATTGGCATGATTTATTTATTTATTGAAATAATTAATGATGATGTCAGGTCACCGATGTTGTACTATCATAAAAGAAAACCTCTCAAATAAACGGGTAGCTAAAAATCTGGCATTTGTTAATGCTTTGAAACGGTAACTTCTGGAAAGTTCTACATGTAGCTATTAGTTGGTGAACTTCCACGGAACTGAAGTCTTCTCATCTCAGTGATTCTTACGATAACAATTTCTTGAATGATCTTATTATTTATATTACCTTTAAAGCTTCCAAAGCAACAATGGTTCGAAAGTTTTACAAAATAAACGAATGAATAATTAAATACAACTTTTAGAAGCGCGTTTAGTTATATGTAAGTATAAATATTATTAATTACATCGTCATGTCTGAACGCAGTAGATAGAGGTCTCCGGATGCCAAACGTCTATACTTCTGGAACTGACATTCTTCTCACTCTCTTCATACACGCACGCCGGTTTGGGATACATCAGTCAGTATGTCATGTGTTAGGTCAACACATATAAATCTTGATTACGTATATGTTCGTCACAGGTGGAACTATAATATACGTATACTGTAGCAAGGTGTATGATTATATATTACCATATAGTTTTTTTATCACATCTTGTATAGTAACGTTTGAGTGGTCGCACACGTACTATAAATTTTTCTCTTTTGTATCTCTCCAAAAAATGTGAACAGATAGCGAGCAAGATAGCAAGACATATCTATGTATAGCAACACATTACCTAATATTGCGCAGATAATGAAGGGATATATCTATATACACATATTATTAGAGAATAGCTACCGTCTACAGAAAATTGCTAAAATATTATAACGCAAAATACAAGAGAATGACAAATGTGGAATAAGCACGGAAGTTCTGCAAGGATAGAGATATTTGGCACTTCGTTCTTTCTGCTTGCCTCGTAAAGGAATCGGCGTGAAGATATGTATGTGTAATATATTAATATATATTATAGCCCCGTTTGTGACAACCCTAATGAGGCGCCCTAATATTCCGCTGTGCGCCTTTATAAAGCAATAATTTTAACAATAAGGTTTTGTACGATAATTTTGAACACCGTAATAACCGCGGCACAGTACCACCATTATCTTTAACGTGGACGTTAAAGTTAACGTTATCACGAATTGGGCTGTACCATTACTTTCCTTCTACGAGAATGCGTTACAGCGTAAACAGAACAATATCGACTACCGCCGTGTTGTTTTAAGAAATTTATTCATATCGTAAATATAGGAAAATGAGGTTAATATATTATTATAGTAGAAAAATACATTATTATTTAACTACATACTTCATTCAGTTAGGAGTGTACGACAATCCTCTGCCTAACCCTTCGGGGATATACATGCGTGATATTATGTTACGTATGTTATGTATTTCGCGAACGATTCACAAAACATCTAAGTATTAACAAACAAAAATATTTGATGTTAATGTTATAGAAAATTTTATAAACTCGTAATTTTTTAACGGCGAAAAGAAAAAAAGCATAAATTGAAACAAAAAAATACTTGCAATACATTTTGGTAAGAAAGAAACCAAACGTGGGAACGCTCGGGACCTTGGCGAGTGACAGCGAGGTAAGAAACCGAAAGCAGTCGGTACCGACAGATTAAAAAGTAGGCCACAGTCAATCCAAGGTGATGGATATGTCTGCTTGATGTTGGCTAAATATAAATTGTTTCGTTCCGTTACAAGTTGGTACTCGTAGGTATTAGCACTTTAATTACAACCACTAAAAACTTTTAAAGGACTTCTTGTATCGTTATATCTATAGGGGGTGTGAATGTCGGACTCAGTAGGACACTGGTTATTTCATTTAGAAAACCTTCAGAGATATATTTTGTAGATCTGCTTAGGCTAAGAGTACTTAACATATCATAAGAAGCCTTGCGATTTATGCGAATCGTTTTCAATATTCAAAAACGAAAAGTATAAATTACATACCTATTTTAACATTACACTTACATTTCCCTGAAGATGTAGACCAAGGTCTGTAATACTTCCCCCACATTTCATCAGTTGCGTTTTAAATCGAATAAAATAGGGGGTGAGACTATTGCCATACATCGCACACAAATACAGACTCGGTCGTACTAGGAATCCCAGTTTTGTTCAAATTAAATAAGTCATCAAATCCAGGGCCTCTGGCTTAGCAGTGGCCCCTGCAACTACTGGACCAACGAGGCAGTCATACACTATGCGCAACTTTTAAATCTATCTCAAGTTATTACTATGGCGTAGAAGGGCTTTGTATAAAATATATTTACCAGGTTACTTACGAAATCTACACGGCGTCCTACTTCTCAATAACAGTAGATTATTCATACGCGTCCTAAAGTACCTTTTAGTCTACTCGCCGGGTATAATAGACGTCAAAAGTTTCAAAAAAGTTGCAATGACGCAAATTGTCAGTATCGTTTCACACCGCTCACCCTTGGCCGCTCGTTCATCAATATCTGGCAGCTATAATTAACCGCGAGGTATTGCCCACAAACCCCACAATGTCAGACGAGGCCTTTCGTCATATTGCTATCGAATCTTACACAATGTTTCTGTGTGCGTCTTGTACCGCAGAACAATAGATAGGCTTCAATGGAGCGATCTCCGACCGCGGCTTCCCTCACGTCTCCGTCATAATCTTCTCACATTTTAAACATTTATATACAACGTAAATTAACTTTTGTTAAAAATAGATACATACTTGTGAGAAAAATCATGCATTTTACGATATTTCCCAACGTGTTCTATCGAAGTTCAACGTGTTCTTTCAAAGTGTGGGTAGGACGTGATCGATTGACATATTATATTGTTATTAAACATTAATTACATGTATATTGTAATAAACATCCCCTATTACTAATAGCCCACATGTGTTACGTTAATTTGTTTTTATTATTAAACACTCTTACATTGCTCTTAAGTAGAACTGATTGAAACACTTTAGAATAGAAATACTGAAGTTTATTAATGCTTTTACTATAAAAAAAATAACATTTATAGGTACCATTTCATACCGGTAATGGTCATTTTAAATTTGGAATGAATACATAGACGGCTTGTTATCCCAATATAAGAGCCAGTGCTGCTGTTAACAAAGAAGCCGAAAAACATATACATACATAGATACACATCTTTTAACATTTAAATACATGCGTACAGTCAGTCAGAAAATAACATTGATGTTCGTCATATATTTCTTTTCGTTGAAAATCGATCCCGCAACCCTCAACCAACACAAATCACTGAACCAACAGGCCAATCAAATTAAAATAAATATCATAAAATTGCAACGGAAAACAATCAAACAAATATAGTTCGCACGCCTCGAACACGCGGTAACAATGATGTTTACATAGACGAAGTCAAAAACCGAGGCAATGATCAAGGCGGATAACAAAAACATTAACAGCACGCTTATTAGGCGAAACCAGTCTCAGGCGGATGTGGCGTGTCCTTGGTAGGGCCGGCCCAGCGCTTTGTTTATTCCGCTCGGTGCTCAGTTGTTAACTCCTCGGTTATGTTCCTATATTTTACAAAAAGCGGTCTCGTTAGTCGAGTCGTTACAAGCGCGTTTGCTGATTTACAGGACCTGGGTTCGAATTCCGGGTCGAATTGGACTTTTCTCACTTAGATTTTTTAATAGAAATATTTAGTATTAGCTCGGTTTATTGATTAGTTCCCGATGTATGTCTTTGGGGATTACGGCTACAAAGAAGTGTTTGTAGTTTTAACGTGGTCGCAGATAAAAAGATTAAAAATAAGCAAAGAATCCTAACCAAAACTGTAAGAATGGAGATACACACCCACTGTAGGGATACCTTCACCCTTGATTCTGTGTTTATTCTAACATCTTTATCATCAGTTATATAATATATTACAAACAATATATAAATGTATACGTATAATAAGAATATAGCAAGGTTATGATTGAATTTGAAGGACACTGACAATAAATGAAAAAAAAAACATTTGGGATCCTCACCTTTATGACATAGAACTAAAATTATCTTGAAAATCTGAGTATATTTCAGATACATTTTATTTCATAGTGTAGCGGAGATTGCGTTGATGGCGGGAACTCATGAAGAAGGACTACGGATATATTCGTAATTATCCAAAATAATCATTCATGAATAAAACCGATATAAATCCAATCACATAAATATATACAAACGAAATGTTTAAGTTAAGTAAACTTTAACATAAATAACTACTGTGTCAAGACCGCAGTGAAACGAACTCAAAGCTGGCATTTAGTTAAATTATTGTCGTACGCGGATAAGCGTTTAAACACACCTTACACTCGATAACTGCGTACATACCGTATCACACACATAAGTATGTATAGCTTATGTACCACGTCGCATATGTACCTGCATATGTACATAGGTATTCTATAATGAGACATAAATCAACGGTGCCAGAAGTTAAACGATAGGCG
>DWME01000236.1:0-39228 GCA_018244795.1 Parelbella ahira ahira | reverse complement strand
CGCGATCTTACGCTAAAAATCCTATAACTGCAGCTTTAACAACTAAACATTTTATAACGTGGCAACACTAAGTGTCTATGTAGGTATATTATGATGTCTAAGAACAGCGTATTTAAGATGGTACAACAGATATACTATTCGCCCAAAGTAACACGATGTTAATATGAAAAAATTAAGAGGGTTGATAAAATGTAGAGTGTCCTTGTCGTTATGACATTGTCGTGCATTCTTTATGAGACCTCTTTTCTATATACAACTGTAACGTGACCACACTCTTCTCTGTCTTCCGGAACTCTTCCGGATTGCCAGCACTGTTACACTACATTTAAACGGAAATTATTATATACATATGTACCGGCTTATCTCACGTACGTTTTTCACGTTTTTTATCGCGGAAGCTCATGATGAAGGATCTCGTGCAAGTCCGAAACTAGCTGGGCCATGTCGAAAAATTTACGTGAGTTAAGCCGGTATATATCTATATAATCACGTGAACCAACACTCACAAAGCATTTAATATGTAATAAAATTAGCAAGAGTCCCTAACAAAACCTTACGAATGTGCTATATCCCAGTAGCCAAGATCGTCCATGTGGTAGTTCTGCATACTCTGCATCCTTGCTTTGCACGCGTCGTCGGTGGAACACACCGGCGTCACGGTGTGCGCGATGATGACGATGTTCACCGGCCGCAACACGTAGTTCACGTGCACCGGCACCAAGGCGTCCCAGGCCTTTCTGCTCACCACGCCCGGGCAATCTGGTACAACACAGAGTGGTACATCCTTTTCATTTATCGTCAAATTCAACATCATTCTCATTCACATCATCATCATCGTCCTCATCATCATCATTGTCATCATCACCAGCCGATCTCAGACCCCTGCTGAACATAGCCCTTCCCCAATGAACGCCATCGCGCCCTGCCTTACTTAATTTCATTACTATTCATCGGGTTATTGAATATATTAGAAATATGGAAGACATATTTATTACTATTATTTCGCTGTCAGCCATTATGGCAAAGTTTTAAAGTGATAATATAAACAGAAAAAAACGTTACTTCACGCGTGTAATCCTCGAAGAGGCAGACAGAGTAAACGGAAATATTCAGTCATTTTCATTATTTTTGAGCATTTCACTGCTTTCTTCTATTACAAACAAATCTTAATATTTTATATTCTATACACTAAGGTTAATTTTTTTGTATAATAAATTCATATCGATGCATGAATTTATTTACCATTTACATTAATATTACTCTTACCACTGCTCGCAACATACAGCACAGACAATATAATGGTCAAACGGAACAACAACATTTTGTTTTAATTAAATGCACTGACACGTCTGCTTGCTCGGATACAACAAAGCTGAGTGAAAACTAAATGCTTGTTACAAGCGAAGATAATACTTGAAACGGCTTATCGATACACACAGCTGTGAGTATGGTAAATATACTCATTAGTAGCGATACCAAATCACTGAACTGGTAGGGGGAACCACCTCGACGCAACAGTACGGACGTCTAACGCCGTGACGTGAGTTCCGGGACAGCTCAAAAAGTTATTGTACAGGTATACGATGACGATAGGAATATATTATTTGTTAGTATCGAAAATTAAAAATCCCCTCGGAATAATGTTAGTGTATAAATTGAGAATGATTCACCTCTTACGTGTAAGACTAACGAGGATATAAAAAAAACATCGACCTTTGTAAACTTATTAAATAGTGAATAGTCATTTATTCGTAGCTGACAATAAGACTACATAAAAAAAAACCATAATTCCTCGATGCCATTAAATGTCTGTTCAACAAGTCACTTTTCTAGTTTTAACTTAAATGATGCTAGTCTAATAACATCAATGACATTGCCAGGTAACCTTTTATATAATATGGCAAGCCATTACGTGCGTCGTTTTGGCTAATTTTGCGACTATATGAGCCACTGCCATTAGTTTATTTTTGCTTCAAGTGTGGTGATTATCACTTAAATACTTGCATCATGAAATACGAGGCATCATAAACGAGAACACCATGAACTATTAACATGAAGGTTAAAGCTCCCACGTCCAACGCTTAGGCTTCGATTATTATAGAGGCTGGAGGACGTGGTGGATACCCCTCTCCTCTGCAGTAAATAACAAAATCGACTGTATATATTCAATCTCTCCTGTTCCGCAGCTTCCACCTGCAACACTACGCGTCCGCGGAATTAATCTTTGCTGTCTACAACTCCCCACTTGTAACTGACTGAATGAACGAATGACTGATCAGCCGAAGAAAAACCATGTCACCTCGCGTAACCGCAATGCGTTCTAGAACTCGTTGAATAGTTTTAAACACTTCTTCAGTGTATGTCAGCCCATATTCTAAACGCAGCGCTGAAATGAGGTACTTGGGTTTCTTTCAACTATTCCGCGTAAGTATTTTCCAAAGCATCCATGCCCGTTAAGAACCTTTACCAGCCGGAACGTAAGCGAAATATCTGTTGGTCCGTCCACGTATTTAGCTACAACCAGCCAAAGATTTGGCTCGTAGTTCTTTAAATTCTACAATCATAAACACACTAAAGTAAATTTGAAGAAACATCAGTGAAATTAAACCTAATTTGATTGTCATTCTTTTTTAATTCCCACTAAAATATCAAAACACTTCATTCGACTCTAATTAGATGTTTACTGTAAGCCGTTCTTACATATTTGCCTACATCGTTAAATTTAACAAAAAACCTACTAAAAAAAGATAACTCTAATCAGTAAAACTAATATGTTCGTTTAGCAGTACTTACCTAATATAATATTATTACATGGACGCTTACTGAAATGTATTCATACTTAATCCTTAAAGAGTCCCTTTAATATGATAAGAGCTCGTAGTACGAGTAGGTAAATATTATTCTTGAATGCATATTTTTACATACCATTACACATTGGTCAATGCAAATATAGAAACTTCATCGTACACACAATTCTTATGAGGCTTATGATTAATGAAGGCTCACCCGGAAGAATATAAATTTTAAGCTGATTGAGTGCCCACGTAGAAAGTCGTACTCAATATTCAAACAATAAAATACCCTCAGCGAAAACATGAAAATATCCTCGGGGCTGGCACTCGACGCCCACGGCCGAAACACCCCGGATTATACCTCAATAAATTGCCGGCATGTAAATTGCTGGAGTTTATAATTAATAATTCTACCACGTGTCAGTACTCTTTGAACTACCCGAACCTCTTCAGGGAAGATTTAGAGGCACCATGACGACCCTGTACTGTAACTAATATGTATAACACTCCTGCAATGAAGAACAGGGATACTGAAAATCTGTCACCTACGGTTATCCGTCCTGACCTCGGTCTAAGCGACCCTCTTTGACAAGTTATATAACATTTAATTCTAAAGATAATAACGTCGATTAACCCTGTAAACACGCAACGAAAATAAGTAATATATTATGTATAATATGTTATTGCAAATGACTACAGAATTAGTTATAAACGCCTACAAGTTTATAAAGAGAAATGTATTGTTCTATATCTTTAAGGCGCCACACCTATAAAATTGGATTTGTGTAAATTATATCAAAGCTGTTCTAATCGTTACGTTTTGAATAATAAATCGTGCCGACAGATTCTTCTAACTACATAATGTATGTTTGCCACCCACCTTGGAACATATAAGTAATAGCAGAAATCAATGACAACGTTTTTTCCGTCTTGCGTATTGTGTATTAAGCGATATACGTTTGTTTACTTCATATAAATACAATTTTCCTTTAATCGTGTTTCCCACGTAGGTGATAAATAAACGATTTGTTTTATTTTCCATCATACTTTGGCGAATCAGTAAAGTTTATTTATATGCGATCACACTTGAGTGAACCAATACATCCATACATAATTTCAATTGAGATTCGCACTCGGAACGTACTCATTCTAACTATATCTATCTATAAATGTAAGTCCTTAATACGATCATCAACTTAATACAAACATTTAGATGGCGGACCACAGGCTTCGCCTCATCTGGGATCCGACAGCCGTGTTTGTTGTCTAAAGATATTATTATTACCTATCATAGAAATTATATTACGCAAATTTGAAGCGTCCAGTCGTCCAGTCTAGTTTTTTTTACTTATATTGAAGTAAGTATATCATAAATATTCTCAATATCACCATTAGTTACAAATAGCAATTCACAAATTTAAACCATTTCAAAATTATACAAATAAATTCCTTACTAAACTAATAAACTGTTTCATTCCCTTACTCTTTCATTCATTTCATATCCCATATACACATTCATTCAAATATTCATTCATGCATTCACTCATCCAGTATTTCGTTGACACATTCCTTCATCATTCATTCACTTACTCGGTACTACTTGTACATAGATACGAGTACCTACTGATATGACAAAAACGCCGACAGCTTGTCGCGGAAACAATTTCCTTCGACACAATGCCCTCTTTAATTAAAAATAGACCCAATTAGAGTTCTCGATCGTAGACTAAACATTACGTAGCGCTGTTATCTTGTTAAACAGTTTCCCTAAGAAGGTCAACAGCGTTATATGATTATCGTTTCTGAAAGCAAGTTGTTCAAAGATCACGTTGCAGTGATAATCAAAGGATTTCTAATGATTCAAATGTAACCATTCCTTATCCATTCTGTCGTTCTGTCAATAAAGTGGTTATTATACGTATTTTATGCGAATACACGCTCCTTACATTATTAATATTAATATTAATATTAATAATGTAATATGTATACTCGTGAATATAATTTCAGTAGTATTTTCCATAGGAGGCATATGTATAACAATAGACTTGAACGGTCTGATAATAGACATGAGTATTAGAACATAGTTCTGACGTGAAGTATTGCAAGCGATCACAACAGGAGCTATGTTTGATGGTGTAGACTTCTGGACGTGTAAGAAAAGATTTTGACCTTCAAATGAGAAGTTCCACCCAGTTGTGTAGGTATATTAGATAACAGTTTATCAAACGTCGTCAAAATGAATCCGGGTGGCTTAAAACTCCTAACAGCCGGCTTAGCTGTTAACCCATTTATCCACCAAAGTTAATTAAACCAACGATGTGGAAAAGAACGCCGCTTACTAACTTAAGTACGTACATCTCAAGCCACGCCGTCCGCAAAAGTATATACATATAAAAATTTTACTAGTCGACTCGCAATGTTCTTGAATAGGAGTTCAAATGTTATGCTACCCCTACTAATATATATTGTGTTAAGTATATAGATTACATACATATTGTAATTATTTTACTAAGCCTAAATACCACGCAGGCAGACGATCTTGACCATTGCCAAATCATTATTGTCGTACCTCAATGAAACTTTCTTCATATATCACTACACTGTATATAGTTTTAGCTGTTCAAAGGAGTACCATATTAAAAAGCTTACGATGTTCATATATAGAAAAGTAGATATTATATATTATGCAGGCAAAAGTATTATAAAAATAATTTTACTTTAATTCACAATAAAAAAAGTAACATCACGCCTGTAATCCCCGAAGGGGTAGACGAGGGCTGTACTACACCCCCACGTTTCATCAGTTACGTTTTACGTCCCATGGAATAGGTGGTGCCTCAATTGCACATACACCAGGCAAAAATACGAACTCCGAGGCACTCCTAGAATGTTCTACTAGAAAATCTGAGTTAGAAAATCCAATATTACCCGAAGCTCAATTCGAAACCAGGATCGCTATTAGTTGTAACCGAAAACAGATAATACTACCAATACCAAATACGTTGGCTCAGTATCATATCCGTAAGGCCTTTACTTTAGGCTTTGTTTTAGGCTACTATTGAATAAATCTTTATACTCTCCGTTGGAGACGCCTTCAAAACTAAAGCGCCTTTTAAAAGCGTCAGGCAATGGAACTATTCAGAGCATTCATATTTCAACTATTTTTTTGTTGTAACAAGGAGATTCCAGCGAATGAAATAAATGAAAGCTTATTTTTAATAAGTACAAAGTTAACGCAATAAATATTATTTCTACACTATAATTAGTTCGCGCAGTACAAACAAGATGGCGCTGTAGCCCGGCTCAATACTTTATAAGTAAGATAGCATAATATATTTATTTAATATTTTATGCTACATCTGTCACTAAATGTAATAAATCTGATTACGATTTTTTATAATTTCTATTCTGTTCTTGATTGTCGGACCGTTTGTGCATCTGAATGTTGTTACAAACAACACATGTAGGTATATGAAAATATCGCATAAATAATTGGTATAATTGGTAGCAGTCTAGTGGTGCCCATATTTGTTGAAACGTTATAATAGTTTAATATTTTACATTATTATTAATATTATTATACACTTGCAACCATTGTCATTGTAGCATTCACTTAACGGTTATGATTATTTCTATTAGTTGTACGTTAGCCTCTTAAAAATAAATGTAACCTCATATAGGTACATTACAGCGTCTAGCGTAATTTATTAAATGTAATTAAATTTTTATTACAATCGTTTTTTATATCTACATCTCCTTAAAATACCAACTAATTGAATAGTTTCACAGTGCCTGAATTTAAACGAACGTCACAACACCTGGTACCAGGTACCAGACACCAAAAATCGCAGGTACCTGAGAAGAAATAAAAATAATTGTGTACTTTTTGACCTTGACGTCCAGTTAACAATCTAAAAAGTTTTTAGACTGAGGGTGTGACGTCCTTTATTTACGCGTTTATTGACCTTGACTTGGACGTGCTAGGTATAAATAAAATTTGCTAAGTTAATACCTGGTACTAATATCATCATCCTGGTACATACAAATTATGGATTTAAAAAAATTAAGACCTTGACTGCCTCGTTGGTCCAGTGGCAACAAGCGTGATTGTTGATCGGAAAGTCCTGGTTTCGATTTTTAGCTTAGATTTTCTAGTCAAAATTTCTAGTAGTGACTCTGAGTCTGGAATTGTGCCTGGTGTATAGCAATAGGTTCACCACCTATTACATGGGACTTAAACGTAACTGGTGAAACGTGGGGGAGTACTACACTCATCGGGATTACTATTATAGACGTGATGTTATTTTTTTTATGTTACCCATATCAAGCTTTATGTTGTAGCAGAGAATTAGACAACGAAAATGTGAAATTATTTCAAAAAACCTAAATAAATTGTTATATTATTGTAAAATTTATTATATTTTGTGTATAGGTATGTTTTGTTTGAGATTACATATTAACTGGGTGAACTGTGACATAATTTAATTATACAATAAACTATATAATTAACAACTACTTACAATTTAATTAGAGTATTATTTTACGTAATAACGCAATTACATCATACACGTGCAACTACAATAAACAAATTCGTTACATATTTTAAAATGCAGTCATAGAATTAAAACTTTAACTGAAAATGTTATAAGGTATTTGATAAAATGAAAAAAAAAAACAATAGTCTCATTATAATGCACCTTTCGTGTTACTAATTCAATAGAATTACTCTTGTATAAAAATATTTTTTCTAGGTACAGTGTTCTGTTTCTCTGAAGGTCTGAACGCATATTATCAACTATATTAATTCTTTAGATGCCGTCACTGCCTCTTGGGGCGTAGCAAACGAAATTCCTCTAATCGTGTTTTTATTTTATAGAAACAGTGTAGCAGTCGTCGAATAATAAGGATAACGTTTTACAACTAAAATCAAGACAAATACTTACTTGGTCATTTTTTCCTCCACTTCTCGCCTGAGCTTTGTTGATTTTCTGTCATCTTCGACGAATCAGTCGGACAAAAGGACTGCTTCTTTTCCGAGTCATAACAATAATTCCATCTTCCGTCTCCTGTGGTGATTTAAAAAATCTATTCCAAATATCAAACTTTACCTACACTTACTTGCATTAGTAACGATTGACCGTTTCTGATCTACGGTTAATAAACTCATGAAGCATCATTCATAGACTATTGATGGCAAGAAAAATTCAGACCTAAATTATGGTATAGAATCTTTTGAGTAATTGTCGCGAAAATCTTTTGATGGTTATCTAATTTCGTCATAAATAATTTTAGTTGCAACAAGGGAAACTTTCAGTGATGCCTATACTAATTTTTCACTACATATACACTACATATAAATTCAGGGAATCGTCTTCAAGCACATTACAATTTAGTATATAGTATAAAAAAACCTGACATCACGCCTACAATCCCCGAATGGTTAAGCAGAGGACTGTTATGTAGTAGGTACACTGTATCAATTTCACCAGTTACGTTTAAGTCCTATAGAATAGGTGGTGAGCCTATCGACACCGGGCACAGATCCAGACTCCTAGTCACTACTAGAAACTCTAAATTAAAAAATCCGATAGTACCCGACTGGAGTCGGCATTTGAACCCAGGGCCCCCGATCGGCAGTCGCGCTTGCAACCACTCGACCAACAAGGCAGCCTAGGATACAGTAATGCTAAAATATAAGCAAAAACAGTATTTCTGCGCTCTCATATCAACATTAATAAATGTTGGTTATCTTACACTTTGTTACCACGCTTATACCTGCCTAATTATTTACATTCATATTTATATAATTAAGCGTTTTCTAAAGTTATGCTCTAGTTATTACATATTTTAGCACAATTAAACAACAATTTGATAATTTTACAAGCTAAGGAATCAGGTACGTGGATTATTGGGGCGAGAATTAATTATATCCTTATTTATTCCACACTAGTGTCCTTATCACAATGTTGCCGACTTTCATAAAAGAATTCAACGTAGAGTCGACCAGAGCCGCAAAATCCCGAACTTTATATTGCAACTATTATTATACACTGTATTAATAATTACTACACATCATTCATTGTTACAGCATTTTCAAATTTCGAAATCGTTTTAGCCGTTAAACCGCCGGGTACGACCGAATATGCACTAATTTCTCTCAACTGATAAACTGCCCTAGTAACTTAACCTGACATAATAATTCGACTTATTTGTCTACTGACACTGTCTTATCTGTAACTATAACATTTCACCCTTGTACCAAAATATGAAGAGTAATTTCGCGGATATCTTTATCTATATATTGTTTTGTTGAAACAGTATAACGGATCTTTCAGTTTAGAGTGTGGTAAACGGACAAAATAAAAGAAATGACTTTGAACATCTCCACCCACGGCCATCTGATACCGAAGTAAACAGCTTATCAAAACAGCTTATCTTGCTGTAACTAGATGGTTGATAAGCTACATATTTGTATACATATATATATTTAAATGATGGAAGTGAAAAATAAAAGTTAAAAGAAGACAAAGTATCATACACACAAGAAAAGTTGTTTTTTATTTCCAAAAAACATTTAACATTAAGATTACTTAGATAACATACCTAATGTCGTTTTAAACGCAGACATTTTTTTTGAAAATACTTAATAAACAAAAGAAAACTTAATACTTAACAAAAGAATGCTTAAATTGTTTTTCTTTATTCTCAGACACAACAAATACTTGGACTCATCACAAAAATATTTGTTCTGTGATAGACAGACTTGAAACGGGATCGACATGTGCTGGATTTGTATCTTAAGTCCTTGGACTGCATGAAGTACACGCATCATGTAATTGGCTTACCCGTTCTTTACTGCAACATTCGGATATTAATAAAAATCCGGTCTGCAGCTGGACGTCACAATTTCACTCAAATTTCGCCCTCGACATTTATAGCGATTCGAATGACGTCTTTCTAATCAAAATCCTTGTCATGCAGACAATAATGTCTTTTTTGCTTATCGCGAATGGCAAAAAGCTTAATTTAATTGAACCATAAATGAGCGGTAGCACAAAAAAAACATATTAATTGAGCCACAGAAGCAAAATTGTAATATTTTCCTTGACAGCTTTATATTTAGATAAATGAGATCCAGACAGACCTGTTATATATAACCTTGCTGCGGCGTAGACACTGATTAGCTAGGCTTTACATTCTTAATACGTTTAGTAATAACTCAATTATGCTTATTGGGACAACAGACGTCTTAAACTGACGAAACTAATTTGGCTCGCAACTGACAAGAACGTTGGAACCCTCATCCTGCCCTCAAAAATCTGCACATGCTCATGTAATTGAATTTCGTTATATCTAAAAATCTAGAAGGGCACAAATCATGGGTTTGTATAGAAAAATTTTGCTGTTGCATGTTATAATTGAGCCTTGTAGAAGTTTTACGAGTTGTTACCAAAAATCTGATAAGTACTTTGAAGCGCGTTTAATATCAGGATGAAAAAAAATGATCGTATGTCACTTACATTTTCGGAATATATTGAATCCGAATATAACGTACGTCTAAGTCCGTTGTTGGTCCGTTGCACGACTGCTCGCACCGCCTACGCTGTAGCTCATCGCCAGCCAGGCCATGTAGCCATGCCTAGGTAATTATTCAATAATATTAATTAATAATTTGATAATATTAATTGAATAATGTTAATCTCATTTATGTGTGTACCACTTAAGAATCAAACTTTTCCTCAAAGATAATTAATTGTATACTCGTCTATGTCAGAATATTCTTCAAATATTCAAATTAAAATTTCATGCAAAATATATCTTTTAATTTGCTCGGAGTACTAATAATGATCATAAAATTAAACTGTCTCGTAATGTGTATCCCTATCATTAATATTGTAATTAAATTTCATTATTAAATATGATGTTTTCGTTATGATCGCACACTTTCTGAATTATTAATTAATATGTCAATGCACTCGTTGTTATTGTAAAAATTAACAAAATCAAGCGGTAAACTATTTTCGAGTGGACAAGTGGACGTACCAACTAATTCTAGAACTTTCCTCCTTTACTTTTCTTCATTTTAAAATTTACATAAAGAGATACCTTTTCGAACCGTCTAATATACTGTTTTGAGGTGCTAAGCTTCTGCTCACGTTTTTAAATAATACAAATACAATATACGTATATTCATTCCACGTCATATTACGATCATTACAACGTCATTAAAACAGAATACTTGTCGCTGAGAAAAAATCGAGTTGTCGTTTATTCAAAATTTATTGCCAGGGTCTCACCACATATTTTCGGACCAACATTCGATGTTGTCTTTTTTTAAAGTTATATCAGGTATACCTACTTCCTCTTACAATTGTATAGAATTATTCAATTATGGTCACGGCTCCCGACAAGTGCGAAAAACGAGATTCGAATGTAGAAGTTTCTTATTAAATTCAAAAATATCTCAAAGCGAGGGCCGACATATCCTTAGCATTTATTCGTCTTTTAGACCTCGGAAAAGGGTCTCGCTGACATACAAGAGGAGTTTTTTTAATTGCTTTCCGATTATTATTACTATGTGTATAATTTACAAACCCAATACTTCCGGAGGCTCCGAATATTTCTTGACACAGTATATGTCCGAATATGTCCGTACGCATCGAACATGTCCAGAGGCACCCTTACTTACTTGTGTTAGGTCAAAGGTCTATCGTACTCGTAAATACCTACGTAACATTAGGCCATTAATCTACTTGATAGATATTTATTAAGCAGCAACTAATATATTATGTATTTAATGTATAATTTTTAATTTAAAAATTGTTAGTAGCGACATTTCATACACTTAACACAATGTTTTAGCAGTAGTGGTCGCTCGTACGCCGCGGCGGATAATTTGCCGCGTGGGTACGAGTCTACGGGCCTCGAGGATCCCCTCTTTACCCGGGCAGTCTCGGGGGGTCACCCGCCCCCCGGTGATTTTACCCCGTCGTCAAACGGTGTTGTACAATGTTTTACTTAAGCGTTTCGTGACATCCAGTAGCAGGTGAAACCTTGCTGCAACCGACACGAAATTATGCAGAAGAATCTAAGGCGAGTCTAATACTAGCCATCGAGGAAAAACATACGTGTAGATATATAGCCGGTACATCGTTTTATCATAACTTTGCTATTGAACGTAAAATGGAATTATACGTACGTTTCATGTATTAAATGAATAACCATTTCAAATGATAGGTTCTACAAGTAACAGAGAAATATTAATTAAGAGAAAAAAGAATTTAAATTAATGATGCTACTTTCATTATTTAATTTGGAGTTAAACATAAATTTCATACTTTAATATTTATAATCTGTGCAATTTTTTACACTTTCACCATCGTGTGATTTTTGTAACAAAACTGCATTTCACTTGCAGTCAATTCAAATTTTGGTAGAACGGTACTTTGCTAAGTAGAAAAAACGGTTGAGTCTTGTATAGTTAATTAGTATAAAAGTATATAAGTCTTGCCTCGTGTCTGAATGCAATCCTTCATGTTTATTCCCAACATAAGAATGCAAGTGCTGTATAACAGCAGCATAATAAGGAACAAAACTGACACCTACTTCCACTGTCGAGCGGCACACGAAGAATTCTATTACATTTAAAATGAAAACCTTAAAGTTTTTCACCAGTCTGTACAATATGTAATGAATTTAGAATTCATGCAGACGATCTAAAAATGTGTCATGATTTCATACAGCGAGATTCATTGATCTATAAAGACAAGACATTTAAATTTATCATGATTTTTAGTAACTAATTTGTAATTTATCATTAATAATTAACGCATTAAAACACAAAATATAAAATAAATCTTTGTACAGCATCATAATCACTATTATAATCACCACCACTTCAATCGACTGTTCGAAACAAAACCACAATCAATTAACGGAAATATTAAAACGTTTATTTCATTAACCTTCTGCGTATTTGACCTTAACTTTCCACCATTTCTGGGACAGTTTTAATTATATACTTTCGAGATGAGCATCTTATTATACCTATACCTGTCCTCCAATATATTTTGAGAACATGCGTCAAATACTTACATTACTTTCTCCAAGTTTGACGTCACTTCTAGCGTAGTATGTCACGTTAATACATTTAAATATTAATAATATCTTCATTTAAATATGCTATAGCCTATAACTAAATTTATATTAAATGTACCGGGCAAATAACGTTTGGGCAGTGCAATATGCACATACTTAAAATATAACTGTATCTCTAATTAATTATAATAAAATGTATATTGTTTTATCATATAAAAGGCTAGCGTTAGGTCGCGATCCCGCCTTATGGAAAGCGCGCATGCTCCTTGAGTCGGAACACGCTTGCCTAGAAAGGAGCCTAATCACCCTTGTTTCGAAGAGGCCTAGGTTGTATGCGCCCGGAAGCACAGACGCCGATAGGGTGTTCCATTCCTTGGCCCTCTGGATAAGAAACATTTAAGTACCAAAATGACAGATTTCTTCATCCAGTCACTATAGCAACGTAGCTTAATCCTTATGTAGCAGACATCGCTAAATAAACATAACGTCACGCCTGTATTTACCCGAAGGGGTATATAGAGGAGAGTAGTAGGTACCTTAATATTGCGTCGTTGGTCGAGCGGTTACAAGCGCGACTGCCGGTAGGAGTTCCTGGGTTCTAATCCCGTGTCGGGTGCAATTGGATTTCTCTAATTTAAAATTTCAAGTAGTGACTCGGAGTCTACACACTACAACACTCCTCTGCCTACCCCTTCGAGGATTACAGGCGTGATGTTACGTTTTAAGTTTTAGTAGGTATACCTTTTTTTTCTTTTCTTTACCTTCAAAAGGCACCGGGTACCTTTTTTTCGTAAGCGTGTTTTTAGTTTATTTAATTACATTTTTTAGTGTAATGGTTTGTTACATTTATTACATTCTTATGTTTTGATAATACTTGAATAAGATACTTAATGCTTGCCTAACAGATACTGAGAAAGTTTGGGAGAAATATGCAATAAGTGTAATGTTTCAATTACAAAAAAATACACATGTTATTTATACATATGTTATTAGACAGTGACAATAGATGAGATGAGTGATTAATTTTTCAATTAAATTAAAAAGCAGACGATAAATATTTTTAATCCACCGGGGAAGAACAATTAACTTATCGATAACATAGCGGTGTGCTCCGATTGCGGATATCAATATCATTGTGATATTTTTGGAATATTTCGATAACTGACTGAAACAATAGTGCGTCATAACATAATTATAGACAGTCATTTAATTACATAACAGAAATAATTATTATTTATCCCTCGCGATATTTACCTTTAATCCTAAAATGGTGTCACGCCTGCCGTGATAATCTATAAACAAAAGGTAAAAAACAATAACAAATTACACATGGAACAGGATTAGATTTTAGAATTTATTGTTTTTTTATTGATTACAGCTGGCCAGTCTTCTGATAACAAAAGAAAAACACAATTATTTTAAATATATAAATGAAAGTAAAGTTAAAAAACGTTTGAAAAAGCGTCTTATATCGTCATGGAGTTTGTAACTGACAAAAGGTGTAAACAAATTGTTAATATCAAATATCATCTACTATATAATGTAATAAAATTATAATAGTTATCTTCCTGTAATATATACAGATTAGAAAACCTATAATATACGCTAAAAAAAATTTAAATATCGAACGTAAGCACCATCACAAGAGAATACTAAAAGAGTGGAAAGTTTTTTTGGGAATACATCAGATGACAGTCGTGGTTGTATAGCGACTTGGCTGAAACTCAAAAAGGGTGAAAACAGCTTCTCGAGATCGTAGTAGAAGACAATTTAGTCTCTGTCTACCACAATCGCAAATAGACGTGACAATAAGTATATCTTTATATTATCTTAAATAGGGAAATAATATCGTAATTAAACTTATCAAATATATAATGTATGTATTTCAAATAAAGTAAATGTCAGACAGTAGTTACCGATGTACTAAAATATTAAAATATATTCCGTCAAAACGAATATGCTCTTAATGCTATTATCGCAGTTACGAAATTGAAATTACCATACAATGCGTTGACATTGACAGAATGACCTCTGCCCTCAGGAACGAACTGACAATAGATATTTGCGAAGACAATAAAATCATCCAAGACTTTTCATACATGTCACCTGTGACTTTATTTTGTATATTAAATTTTCGTTATATTTTTTGTCGTCAATTGGAAATCTGTAAAATAGGTATGAGGTGATCGTAAAAGGGACACATACACGAATAAAAATTTGCACGAACAACGTGTTTCCCATTTCTAAGGACTCTTTTAACGCCATTCTCTAAGGAGTAATCTAATTTTGCAATATTGAACCGACTGAGGGAAGGTCAATGTACAGCCTACATATTGAGCAGGACCAATAATAATTAGGACGTGACCTTCGAAACCTCTAGAAATTGCTATAACAAAATTCCCAATCGAATTTCGAGATACAAGAAAGCATGCTATAAACATATTTGCGACCTCTGAAGTAACGAAAGACTTCAACTTTCAATATTTTATATATTATTTTACTAGATCAAATTCAACTGAAGCGCTAGAAAGTACTGGCAACACATAAATTATTCTAATACAATCTAGTTTGGTTAATTAATATAATCTAGTTTGGTCTAATATAATCTAGTCTAATATAATCTAGTTTGGTTCGTAAGGGTCATTACACACTTGTGGGAAACAACGATGACAGTTGATTAAAAAAGTCCAAACGATTAAAGACGGCTAATGATTATGAAAAAGAGCTCAACGAAATAGCTAAAAGATAAGACAGATCTTCAAACAGATCAGATGTAGATGGTTGCGTCTTCTTGACGACGTGACGTTAATAAACCAAGTGAAATATTTCAAAATACTTGTTGTAGGTAACTACGTTTTTCTTTTTGAAAATGCATATACCGACTGGATTTTCTTTTACGAACAACCAACGACATTGTCGGAACAAGTCTGTTTTCCTGTGCGCGGAAACTCCATCCAAAAAAGATTTACGATCCTCACAAAAGATCTGTTTTTACGCCGTTTCGCTTTAGTTTTCTATTGTTCGTTATGTGTCTGCGAATAATCGCGCGTAAGTTTTCATGTCTACGATTTATATAAAATGTAATTTGTACGCTGAATGAATTACTGAGTTTATTTCTTATATCAATTGATTTACTTAATAAGTTTATCACATAACAAAACATTATCTATTAAGAAATGACAGATTAAATTGATATTGGCGATAAGTATCAAACTATCTTATTATTTTACCGTTTAACTATTCTCCAACTCCCCTGTCCGCTGTTTAGCTGGGACGCCCACACCCAGCACAGGTGTAGGTATACTTTAATATAATCATAATAACTTTAAAACTTAAGATTAACATTTATATTTACACTTTGTGTAAAACTTAGGATTAATATTTATATTAACGATTTGTATAACAATATATAACCAATTAATCAAATTAAATATATCAGTTTGAATTAGAGCCGACGTAAAATACATAGGTGCATTTATACAACTTCCGAAAAGCATTGGTAATGGTTTGAGGTTACCATTACAGGAAGTGTTATTAAATAAATTGATGGTAACGCTTTTAATTCCTGTTATGCGATTTATTTTATGTGATATTTGATTTATACTGTCATGTTTGTTTCTTTAAGTAGTTTATAAATTAAACTCAGATAGGAACTTTATCTAACGGGAAACGAATCCAGTGTTAACACCGTTAGATGTTTTAAGACAGTACTTTAATATTTATATAACACTCATAGTAAATCAACATGTACAAAAATGTTAAGTTTATTTAATTATTTACCGAAGATACGTAAAAATATAATTAGGAAAAATAATAAATTAAAAATCAAATATGCGTTTTTTAAAATACATTTTTAATTTAGAAATATATTATAATTAAAAAGCATAATCTTAGACAAAATAATACGCGTAAGTACAATACTCAAGTTTAACACAAAACTGATAAAAATTTAAAATAATTTACAAAACAAATATACATATAGAATATTTCAATAAGTACAAAAATAAAAAAGTATATATAAAAAATTGTAATCTCGCCATAGTAGTAGGTCCGCTCCGGTAAAATTATATATTAACAAAAAAATGTTATCAAAAATTTTTAAGGAATTGCCAATTAATTCTTTAATTGCAAGAACAAGAAAATAACAAAAGTTAAAACTTGGAACAACTAAATACTAAAAACAAAACTTATGCATCGCCTTAAATAGACTTTTTGAAGCTCACAAAATGAATTGATTATAATAAATTATAATTGATGCAACGTTCGAAGTATACTATGTATATAAAATTGTATGATGCCGTACTGATATACCTAATCGACAATACGGCTTTTTATTTATAAGCGTAAATACAGAAAAAAGGAAATAGACCAGAAGATAACATTATAGCGCCTCATAGAAATCGCAAATAAAGATTCGGCAGAAATATTCAGTCAAAAATTACAAGTCCGAGGTATCATCAGTCCAGTGTGGCCAGGTCTGGATATGACTCTGCAGGGCGTCTCCTGGACTTATCGTCGCCTTGAGTTGACGATGGCCCACTAATTTGTACTGGTGCCCCAAAAGGTCAGCATTTAAGGCACATCCCAGAAAATTCTGCGCCGCCCTCAGCGCTTGTACTTTCGGAAGCTTGTCTTTAATTAGAAACAAAACACACATTTAAATACTAAAAACTGGTTACATATTAATTATACTTCTTAAAATATATGAAATATTTTAAATAGATATGACCCAGACAGAGTTTTATACGATCAGTATTGAAAAAAAATTTCCTCAATACAAACTATAATCAATTCTCAAACGTTAATAAATTCTTAAAAGTTGTATAGAATCGCTACCATCGTTGTTTCTAGACAGGAGTGTCCTTATATTTAATACGTCAAAATGTTTAAGAAGCAACGACATGTACTAACATATCGATCAATAAAAAAATATATTTAGGACAATATCACAATTCGTTTGTCTCACAAACAGAAGAAACCAGTTCACTGAACATTGATCGCATTACATCTTTGGCCCAAACAAAACTAATCATGTAATTTAAAAATTTAAGTTATTAGCAAGCTCTGTAATGAACACCGCAGTATGTGCGAATGACGTCAATATCCACATAACAAGTTAAAAAATTCACATCAAACATTCTGATGTATTTAGAACTCACCTTTGAAGTCGCCAATGAAGGAAAGACTGATCGATTTGTCGTTGTACCGTCTCGTATGGGCGCCGACCTTCCACCCGGCGCCTTCGTAGATTTTCCCATTTCCACCAACAAGGAACCTATCAAAAAAACGTATTAATTTATTAATATTCATATTTATGCAGAAATAGATATTGTATCAATAACTTATAAGCATTGTTGGGAACTGTAGACTGCATGCGATGGGCCAGATTGTCATGACAACGAAGATTCTGTGACCGATCTGCACTGGCCTCAATATTTACGCTTGCTGCCTAGGCGCGGCAAATAGGCGGTCGCGGTCGCGATAAATAGATTGAAGTGTCCGCCATGACCTCGCTGCATACGGCGCGAGCTCATGAGGAAGGACCTCGTACAGGTCCGAAACTAGTCGGGCCATCCCGAAAAACGTACATGAATTAAACAGGTTAAATATATAAAGGTTGAAAACTCACGAAACATTTAATAGTAGAAAAATATTTACTTACGACAAACCAATATCAGTCATGCCCTGTGCAATGTGAGCGTTTCGGATGGCTCTGACGATTCTCTCGCAGCCAGAGTCCGCGTTACACTCCGATGTCACTGTGTGCGTAACCACCACCAGCTGTACTGGCATTTTAAGGTCTTCGCCATGTTGCGACGGCTTACTATCCCATTGGTCAATAGGCACCACGTTGCAGGTCGCCGCATCCACTAAAAGAGATCAGATTTTAATCACATTTTTAATATTTGCCGAACTTTGTATTTATGTTTACAAAAGATTATAAAGTTTCACGGAATTACAAATTTATCGCACGATACCTTTTTGTTTATAGAAATAAATTAACACTCCAATAAAAATAACTGTTTTGTGAATAAAAATATTAAAGTACGTAGCCTCCGCCATTTTGAATTTATGCTGTAACCGCGAAGAATTCTTTTAACTCACATAGTTATACATCTACTATAACTATAAAACTTAATTTACAATTACAAAAAAATCGTGTTTTTAAGTTTTACTATATTTTATTTATATTAAAAATTACAGGGCTGATGTTATTTAACGAAACTCCCCCGTCAGAGAGCACTATTATCGTCACTTGGTTTTTATTATATTTACAAAATATGTAACGTCTTAAGTATAAAATTTATTATCACGCATAACAATTCAAAGATTGAAAATATTGAAGAAAGATAAAGAACAATACCTATTGATCCTGCGACAAACAGAGACGAGAAGAAGAAGAACAGAACGAAATTCATGTTTACTGTATAAAGTAACAGGATAATAAAATTATAACTGTTTTCAATAGAACAATGTTTCCACAAATCGTCGCAAATGAGAGCTGTCTTTTTATATATATGCACCAGATAGACAGCACGTAAACGGTAAATACCCATTCATTCCCCCATGTTTCATATCTGGATGATACGGCAAGTTGCTCCGTTAAAGAGAAGATATTAAAATGACGACCCGTATATTTACGCTTAACATAATATTAACAAAATTAATCATGCTGTTTTGAGTAAATAATATTTTACACAAAATAGTTGGAGAACATTTTATGAAACATGTTAGTGTTGTGCCACAAAAAATATCGAAAAATAGATATATGGATAACCATTTTATTTAGTACAACAAAAGTTAAATGTAAAACCAGAAATAGCTCAGTGATCTGGATTTCATCTCCATCTACGGAGGTCTGGACTAAGCATCGGAATAAGGAATCTGTAAGCCCTAAATTTGAAAATCACCATTTTGATCGACATGGCAGATTATCAACTTACAATTAGCTATTTTGATAGGGCAAGGACAATCGGTATCAAATAGTAGATAGATAAATAGATTGATTATTATAGATGTTAAATTAAGTATAGATGGCCACTGTTGGTGTCGGTGATATCGATAAACACGATAACCTATTACGTGTGCTCATTATCTGACTAAAGACATTGCAACATAGCGAATATTTCCTTATCTTGTAAAAAATGTACTTTTTTTCTCTCGATTTATCATAAACTAAGGAGTGCCCAGAGCTAAAAGATGACTAATAATTTTAACAATATATGTATGTATGTACATATATATATACATTCCTTAACTATACTCTACATGCTTTATATTAGAAACAACTATTGGAATGTTGACTTTTTTAAATTTTGGATGGACGACCGCCAGCAGTAAATTTTAACAGATCGTTGGAGAACAATTTAACATTTTCTAACGATATTAATAGAGCCCTTTATACCCTGCAAGCCTACTTCCAAGATAACTTAAATATAACTGTCACAGATTGGCTACAAATCCGTAACACCTCGAATGCTAATTAAACAAACTTTGTATCTAACACGAAACGGTTGTCATCAGTTAACCAGTTGCTAACAGTCTCTTGCAGTAGACTAAAAGTCTCCGTTGTGGACGAATCCAGTACCGTACAGATCTAAATTGTAGGAGAATGTTACTGGGTTGCAGTAATATACATCATCATTGTAACACTCAAACTAACATTCGAGTGGGTCGTGCAAACGACTTTTATCATCGTAAGGTGAAAACGACTTTTAGTATCTAAGCGAAAGCATTCACCGGGAGACCAAAAACTCCTGCTACCTCGCTCTTTGCGCATAGCATTTCTCATTCGTAAAGAAAGATAGAAAAAAAAATTTAGCTGGTGACACGAATATTTGTACGTATCATTTACGTTTGTAACTTCGTCGTCCACAAAGCCATCATCATTTACAGAACAAATGGATGGGTTAACTCGTCTCAAGCTCCACGCGTGAGGAGTGCGAGGACCTCGAGGACTCCTTCCCTATCCGAGCAGTTTTCACGGGTACGACTTCCCCTAAGTTGATGAAGACCTGCCCTAGGTGGTAGGCCTATTCTACGCTACCGCCTATTTTACAGAACAAAACGCTTTTCTTTTAATGGAGTCAAGAAAACTACTTAACTTTCCTTACGCATTTTCTAAAAAATTCATACATCTAATGTTAGTTACATCCAATGCGCGCACTTCTTTATAAAAAAGTGCGTTTTCAGTTTAAATATCACTTGCTAACGGTGAGAGAAAACATCGTAAGTAAACCTGCACACCCTATAAATTACATAAAACAAAAAAAAATTTCTAAGGTGTGTGAAGTCTACCAACACGCACTTGACCAGCGTGGTGGACTATGGCCCTAACTCTCTCAATATTAGAGGCGACCCCTATTCCAACAGTGGAATGATAAATGTGTCGATTACTATTATTATTTTTAATATTAGTTACTACAAGTAACCTCATGAAACATATAATGATATTTTTGATATTAATAATTTTCGGCTGTCTCATTTGCCCAGTTTATAATAATATGATATAACATTGAAACTAAATACAATCCATTGTTTTAATCTCTGTACTAAGTTCTTCCCCGTTGGGAATTTTCAGGGCTATTTTAAATGATATAATGAACATGTCGATAATAATTTACAGTGCCTACGTGTTCTGTAAGGTTATAGGTAGTGACAGCGAAACATTTTTACTCTTATAAATAATAACATAAATAAATAAGTTTCTCGAGATATCTCTACGCACGGCTGTCTGATCTCAAAGTAGGCAGTGCCTGTGTTATGATAAACAAAAAACTGATAAACTACTTTTTATACATATAAATACATACTTCTTTTCATCATATCCAGATACAGAGAAATAAATAAAAGAACACTGTTCTTATACGAGTCAAGAAAAATTAAAGCGTACAACATAAAAATAATATTTTCTAGAATTGGTATCGCTACAAATACAGTTAACAAAATGAAGGCCAAAGTATAAGTATTTCCGTTTATGCCAAATTTTAACATTGCTACATACATAACAATTATAGTCAATCAATCTATCTAATCTGCCTTCCCCAACACCTGGCATAATATAATATTTAAAATACCGTCTTCTTTTTTAACGCATAGATTTGACAGGTTAAATGAAAATAAAGGACAAAAACTCTCGACGGCTCTCGGCTCTTAATATAGTGTTATCCGTTACCCTAGATAAAGTCATTGAGTCAGAGAATTGGACGTGTGCCAATATTAGGCCATTCTCACCTGCTTTTGCCTGGGAGAAATCAATCATTCTAAAGCCCTTGTATTATTTGAACAAAACTCAACCTCGTACGAACCCTTATATGTACATATAAGATAAAAAGTGTTAGCTGCTAGTGAAAATTAGTCGTCTTTACGTACGAGTGTATATTATTGTTAATAAAAGATATGTTATTCAGTTTGACTTCATATCCACAACAAATACAATAGAACTTTTTATGTGAACAGTGGGAAACGAGTAGGCAGCTGTCAAAGTGGCTCCTATTCAGACATTTGTAAGCGACAGCGAACAAGATCATCAAATGATAGCGTCTAATATTTTATTACACATATATAGAAAAAAATAAAATTGTGTTTCTGTTTGTAGCTAATATTAAAATAACCGCTTGTTACCAAAAGATTTTTCCCAATTTTTGTCCATCTGTCTGTCTGAATGTTTGTTTTTATTAATCTCTGGAACCGTTAATGCGTGTTAATCTTTGGCAGGACCGATTTTGATGGGACTTTCACTGGCAGATAGCTAATGTAATAAGGAGTAACGTAGGCACGCCCGTATCTCCCCGAAGTGGTAGGGAGAGAAGTGTAGTCACCGGTTATATAACACATAACACCGTCCTAAGAAGTGAGGGTAAGCCCTATTGCCCAGACACAAATCAAAACTCCAAGCTACTGCTAGGAATTTATTCGTGACATTAATGACACATAATTTCACTTAGGACCAATTAATTCGTAGACATTTTCACAACTCCAACGATAATTGCTTAAAATATTGTTAGAAAAAACTAAAACAGACACCGTTAATTCATTTGCATTAAACAATTAACATAATCACATTAATCGTTCACTGTAAAAACAACCATTATATTATGATTAACTGTATTGACGTAGAAAGAGAGTACAAGAAAATATATATTTTTTCCATAAGATTCTCTCGAGAATGTTGGAAGAATTTTTCATAATTATTGTTTCCTGACGCATGTGAAACTCTTCTACTTCTACCCTCCTCACGTTGATAGATCCATGTTCAACAGAGAATCGTTAAAAATTAAGAAGATTCTCATTATCGAAATATCTATTAAAATGACAAAGTACATTATTATGTATTTAGTTCCATCAAGTCACCAAAACAATGTTTTCCAAAAACTGACAATTCAGACTGAACAATATTATTTAGTATACCTATTCAAATAAGCCTATTAAATAGGAAAATAAACAATAATATAATTCCAGGGGACATTCTACGTATATGAAAGTATGTAGAGGGATATTATTCGCTTATCATTTGTATTTATAATTAAAAATCTAATTAAAAACGAATATAATTATGATAAAAGTCTAATTAAAAATGATTTTCATTAAGAGAATACACAAAGATCAGCGAGTTTGTTTAAAGATGTACAGATTATATGAAACAAAAACAATACGAGCGTTGCACACGTCAGTGACCTTTGTGACCTTCGAGTACGCTAAGTGCAAACATGTGTAAATATACAGGTGGCAAATGGCGACAATAAACCATTTTTATACAATACATTGTGTTACAACACAGGCCCTTTCAGGTGACATTGCGATTAATTGCTTAAGATCCATCGTTTTAGAACATTCTAGATAAAGTTAGCGCTTCGGTAGAACACATTGCAAGACAGCGGCATACTTCTAAGGTGGTACGACACAGAACAGGCAAAAAAGTATGACAATTGTCGAAAAACGTATTGAGTATTCAATAACTATCAACCCGGTCTAAAAGATTACTGTTGTGTACTCTTAAGACTTCTTTCAAATGAAGTAAATGTCGTCCAAAGGGGGGAATGTATGGACGCCGTTATAAACGAAACTAAAGTATAATATGTATGTTATACAGACCATAGATTATACAGACTAAACACTGTCTGAGTATATTTTACCAACTATTATCCTACATTGAAACAATTGTGCAACAAAGTTATTTTGAATAAATTCATAATTATGTTTTGTATAAGATACGTTCATGTACACATAATATTACATTATAATAGACACGATTAACGTAACGCAAACCATAAAAGTATTATTTACCTCAAAATTTCGGCTTAGAATGTAATCATGAAAACATATTATAATTAACAGCTACAACAACCTGCAGATCACAGCCCGGTTTTAAGAAGTAATATTTCGGCGCACATAATATGTACATACACGCGGTACATAAACACAGTTGTATGAAAACCTAGAATCGGAATGTGGGATACAGTTCGTCTCGAATGTTATCAACGGTTAGAATCGTAAATAATACGAATTGTTCATAGGTCTCGGTCTCAGCGCAAATCGAAAAATAACATTTTAACCAGAAAAATAGCTATCATAAAACACTATTTGACTTTAAACACCGCACAAAAATTAACTTAACTGAATCAATGATACATTATTTTAATTGTTTATTCTGTCTTCTATACCGCAATCAGCTGTATGTCTCGAGGGATCCCTTTCGTTTTTCGCTACTTATTGTGTCCTAAGTGTTGATCAATACTTGAGTCCACGTGTATTCACGTGATACGCAAACAGACAAACAAACTTACAATTAAACAATTTAAAAATACGATTAAATAAATCTGTTTGACTTTTACCTCAGTAGCCACATACTTATGTGCATCTTTAACAAAATATTTGAAAACTTTACCGTCTAAATAAAGTGCCCCGAATGAATGAAGTAGCAGAGATGACTGAATCTAATGTATAAAATTTCCAAATTTTACGATATGGCTGTCCTTTTTTGTTTACATATTTGTATACACGCGTCATACGTCTGTGTTGACAGCAAGCACGGTTCAGATTCTAACGTCCTTTCTCTATTGACCTCCTCTTGATATGGGTCCAATGTACAATTGAATGGTTAATTGACGAAGTACTATTCACCAGTAAAACTGTTACAACGGTAAACAGTGATATCGTAAGTTTATACACGTGGATAGATATCGCTTCTTTATTTCTGTATCATTAGGTGTCAGGTATTCATTTGATTTATGTTACTAATTTGTATTTAGACTTCTAAATATTTACATTGTCGTGATATCATCGAACAGTTTAGGAGATAAAAAATCAATGAAGCTTAAAGAAACATTTATTTTTATGTTATCATCGGCCAGACGATGACGAATAAAACGGGAACTCTACTAATGATAAAATCGTCATGTTCGAGACAGAACATTATCAAATAAACGCCGTATATGAAACATAATATATTATTTTTTATGTCGACTCCATGCTTAGAGCGATTAGCCTAGTTCTTTTCACGGGGCCTATTATGTGTCCAACCAAAAGTATTTATTACTTAGGATTGGAATTAATACGTTGGCCATATTGGAGTCAGCTATTGCACTCGTCGCCATTCAAGCCAGCGGTCAACGAACTTCAGAGCTTTCTTTACCTGAAACAAAGAAACATCCTTCTTAGAAAAGTTACCACTTACGTCATTTTCGATATTAGTGACCTAACAATGAATATTTTAAATCGCTTGAGTATGTAACCACCTTTATATTTAGAATTTTGTCGTAGTTATATAAAATAATATATTTTTATATACGTTTATATATACAACTTTACATGTATAAAACTCATTAAGTACACAGAGAATAAATAATTTTTTTTTTCGACAAATAATGAACGGTTTAAATATGATTTAAAATCAAATTTTCCTCACGTAGTTATGATAACTTAATTGAGTTAGATTGTTATGTAATATTAAACTTAAATAATATTTTGCACAATGTGATCAAAATCACGATAAAAAATATGAGGTAGGTAGTCCTTATCGAGAAATCTATTAACGTATAACGTAACGTATATTTGCTAATTTAGAACTTCTAGTAGTGACTCCGGAATCTGGATCTATGCCCGGGGTATGGCAATAGGCTCACCGCCTATTCCATGTGACAACGTAACTGGTGAAACGTGAGAGTGTACTACATTCCTCTGCCAATCCTATCGGGGATTGCAGGCGTGATGTTACTATGAACGTATACGCAAAAATGTTCTATTAAAATATAATGTGCTTATCAAAGTTCAAGCGAGTGCACGCGACTATATCATTTGCGACGATTCCACCTCCGTCCTGTCCGATAACGGATGAAGCTGCCATAATCTCAGAATGATTTTGTAGTTTCATTTTTAATTTTAATATGATATTTTACTATTAAATGTTTTGTGAGTATTTATACACAGTCTCCGCGGCGACCTCGCTGCAAACGGCGGGAGCTCATGAACAAGGACCTCGTACAGGTCCGAAAGTAGTCGGGCCATCCCGAAAAGAACGCCGTGCGGACTGAGAAATTAAATATATCATGTAGCTGTACCAAAACCAATTATACAGAGTTCTGAAAAAGCGCATATTATCTTGATAATTAATTACTATACGATGTTATATGGTAATGCAAGTCATTAAACGCTACATGTGACTTCAAATAATTGATCGTAAAGTCTTATTACTTTAGTTTCATAATAACAGCATTCCACACCATAATGCTAGTACCTACAAATTATAATTAACCATAATTTTCCTTATTGTTAAACATTTTGTATGCCGCAAACGTATGTACATATATGATATAATTATAATAGACCACAGTCTTGGGCTCAATATGTACCCGTGTACGGACGAGCGCGCGATACAAACCACAAACCCGTCAATTATCTGACTGTACCGGTTATTACTCGCCGGTACGGATAAAACCGGATGAAACCAGGATATATCAATTGATTGATTTGTATGCAAATTGTCCGATGATTACGATTGTATGTCGATGATTTGTTGTCACGGACATACGAGGTATATTGAACCGTTTTGAATAAATAAACCACCGCTAAGACGCTACTGAGATTGATTTGAGTGCCTCATGGTCGAGTGGTTGCAAACGCGACGGGCGATCAAGAAGCCCTGAGTTCGATCCGGGGTGGGGCAAAGTATTATTCAAAATTCCCAATAGTATAACGGAGTTTCGATTTTTATCCTTCTGTATAGCAATAGTCTGCCTACCCCTTCGTCGAAATAAAGAAGTGATATCATATTATATCATAATATGGTAAGAAACATAATTCATTCATCATGAAATAGTCAATTTCAGAAACACCATATTTTTATGTAGGTTTATATTATTATTATAAATCTCATTTTTTTTATTTTACTTGCATTCCGCTAAACATTATCATCTCCTTACAAATTTATTTTGAAATAAAATGTCTCACAATAATAGATAATGAAGTATTACAGAAATAAGTAATGCCCTAATTACTTAAAACTTCATAATTGTATAAACCTACCTTAGTGTTCTAAGAGTTCGGTCTGCCTTGACGTGTGTGATAAGAGAAGTGACAATTTCACCATTTTGTTTAAATATTCAATTCCTATGCTAATACATACATAGTTGTTTCATTCTAATTCTTTATTTTGATGTACTTACAGTAGAATTTGGGCCACGGTCCATGCATTGATAAGTATTTGTTATCAACAGAGAGCCAAATGAATATACAAATATTAACATTATAGAAAAAATTAAAATTTGATCAAACGTATAACGAAACGTTTTTGTAAATAAAATAGTACATCACATTAGACTTCTACCAACGACTCGCTTTCTTTATCGATAATTTAATTCGAATATCATTATGGGTTATACAGTATAATATTTAAAGACATATATTAAAATGCTGAAGGTATTATACTTATTTTAATATTTAGAATTAGACACTGTAATGGGACTTAAAAGTTACTTGTGAAACGTGGGAATGTACTACACTCCCCTGCCTGAATCTTCGGGGATTACAGGCGTGATTTTACGTTTTAGACACTGTAATATTACATTGTCAGAAAGATCGTATGACCTATACAGCTTTTAAGGTGTGTAAATGAATAATCTCTAATAGATCGAACTGGTTCGGAATACAAGAAGGTATTTGATATTCCTCTAAAAATAAAACCCAACAAATTACGGAAAACTTTAAACCCATATCTTATATTTGATATTTATATATGTGTGTACCTACATCCTTTAACCACAAAAACCTTGCAACTCACAATGTTTTGTGTGATAGCCATTCTAAAATCTTGTAATTCGCTCGGTTCGGTGGTTCAAAGAAACCTCAATATAACGGGAATCTGTTACATAATGAGCGTAATTACAATGCCACATTACAGATTGAATTATACAAAACGTATAAATTGTGCACATGTACATGTCGGGGCTCATTATGTATAATTTAATGCTATAATTATACGTTTTTATACAATGACGTCAATACATTCAAATCGCAGCCATGACACTGACCCCCACAAAGCGCACCTCCCGCCTCGCGACGAATAAACAACGTGTCCGCTTTCCAAGAACACGTTGAATCGCAAATAAAACGCAATGGACATGAGTGATAGCGGAACGGACGGGAAAAAATATTTCTCACGTGTTTTGATATCTCTCGAATATCTCAAATATAAATGTACTGCTTATACCTTGCCTCGTTTGTCGAGTTCGTTGTAAGCGACTACCAATCGAGAGGCTCGGGGTCTGGTACTATTTGATTTTTCCATCTTAAAATTTCTATTAGTGGCCCGGAGGCTGTACCTAATATACTATAATAATTTCAATTGAATGTAATATACCCTATTTTCCACAATAAATCTATTTTGACTTTCAAATACCTTAATGTAGCAACATAAAGTCTGTAAGAATAGAGATACGATATGTGGTATTCGGTGTTTTCTGCCCATCTCGCATGGAACCTGGCGTGAGGATAATACTCTGCCTACCGCTTAAAGAGTCAGCTGTTGTGAGAAAATACTTTGTATCCTTAATGTCTGAAATCAAAAATTAAATACGTTTATTTCTTACTAATAATATAACATTTTATGTTTAAACCTACCGTTGGATCGTAAAACCACCTCAAATAAAAAACCTACAAGAAGTTCAAATTACTTGTTTGTTTTTAATTTTTGCGATTATACTATGTACGACTTCTCTTTTTTATATCACGGTGCTTGTCACTAAAAATTAATTTGTTTAGCATGATACACAACATAGAGAAAATATACACACATACAGCAATAACAGTATTTTATTACATATATATGCGTGTTTAAATAACTTCTATCAAGCAATCAATAACAGGATTCATTGCTTAGTAATTCAAAGCTACGAGTAGTTAGTTTTCTAATTCTCCAATTTTGTACTACGCCTTTGCGGCTATGATCTATTTTGATCGTCGTTTTCAGAGTATTAATATACTCGTATATGTATCGGATATTCAAATTGACAAGATTTCTTTTCTTCTTGTGATTTTTCCATCTCCTTCAAATAAAAATGTTTCCTGTATTTATAACATGAGCATTAAACTCTTTCGCTTTTAATTCCCCATAATTATTTTGCGCTACATTATTTTATAATTACACAGAAAAATATCTCTTCCGTATTGACACTGAATTATGAGTCGATTATTATTTTGTCACACAAATATTCGTTCAGTCTTATAATTATTTACATTAGTCACGTGTCATACACAACACTAATTAGAGGCAGGCGTCAATTAGTTATTTAAAAACAAATCGTTTTATCGTTGCCAAATATAGGGCGATAAATAAACACTGCAACAGGCAATATTGATATTATCGTTAACCACATATAAAGATATCTGATATACGAGTATATTAATAAGTGCCACAAGTCTAAGCTGCATGTGATAAAAGTATAAATAAAAATAGCAAACATGGTTGTTCATGGATAAAACTAAAGGTAATCCTTCTAGTTGAACAATTCAATTAAAATTATAGGTACCTAATAATAGATACATATATATTGTAATTTTTTTCGTTTTTTACGCAATTTTTTTTTGTCTTTTATAATGGTTTTTATTGCTTTTGTAACCAAATAAATGTTCTTTCACTATTTTATTCTAATAATTATATGGATTAGAAAGGTAGGTGCAAGGCTCAAAGTGGCTTTCCCCGATTCCTCATAGTTCAAATAATACCAAAATTTACCAGGTTATGTAAGTATGTCGTATGTCGTATTGTTGGGTAGTTCTTTTCGCATTTACTGCGGGGCTAACATGACTCTGGCTTATCGGAGTGCCTGGAACACTTGCACTGATACGGGACCTCCGTAGTAGAAGGAAAAATGTTAGAGTCTTACATTCCCGCCCAAAATCCCACCGCGCACAATATTGTTCATTCTATATACATTATGTATAATTTGCAACCGCATCACGACTATCAGAGCTTCAAACTCTCAAGACGTCTGTTCAGAGTTTTAACTTGCAGGGGGGGGATAATCCTACCGCAAGGGCGCGGAGCGACACTGAATATAAAAGTGACTAATCACTATCCTTGGTTTGCATCTCTTGCGTTTGTACATACGTACAGTAGAATTGCGTCTTAATTGGCAACTAACTAACCCCTCAGAACACTGATAAGCTGAGGAAGGGCAGGCGGAGATTAGGATGGAGAAAGAATACATGTCCCGACCCCATGCCGGGTTATCAGGGTATTGTAAGTGGCGACTAAATCTGACGGCTGTTCGCGATGTGAGCCATTCTGCCCAGGCACGGCTAAATGGCATTATGGGCTAAAACACCTCAGGGGAGGCCTGTCCCCAGCACTCGAATTAAACAGACAGCAATTCAATAACATGTTAAATGACAGAGCATGGAACAATGTTACGAAATTTAAAATTGAAACGTTATAAAAAAAAACCATGTTAATTTACATTTATATCGAGCAGCTCATTAAAGGCAAAGGTTTATTTCTACATAATTATAAATTAAAAACAACTTTTAATCATGACTTAAGCTGCACAATATTTACATACACAAAGTGCCCCCTTTATCATTTAGAAGAAGAAATTTAGAATGAACGAAGGTGATAAGACCGGAAATCATTTATGTACTCAATATAAATATGTTTATAATATTCAAAGTGTAACCTATAAACGAAACAGTTCATTCATAGGATGTGTATTACCAAATCGTCTTATCGCTTACTATGACCGTGTTCGACTCCGCCACTAAGGGTACATTCACACGTTTAGTCATTAACTGCATACTAATTATTATTATTACATTCCGCGTCACTAGAAGTAAGAATTTTTTTGTATAGGTACATCTATGAAGTGCGCAAGGAAAGTTCTGGAAGCTCAGTATCTACATATAAATTGTTAATTTTCATTAGTGATAAATGTTCACAGATAAAAAAAGTCCCGTGTTCAACGTACGCCCCGCTCTCGCATAAGTATAGATAATAACAGTTATATTTAACAATACTAACCGCAAACACGCGCGTCTTGATCTGATAAATAAATGTATTAATCGCTTTATCTATGTAAAATTGATTTTATCTATAAATAAATATTGTAACTTCACGGACGATGTTTGCGATGCTATCACTTCGGTTCTTTTTTCACAAACTACACTAACGGACGAATCGCTCGTCTGCGTAGAACGAATTTCGAAAGATTTTAGGAAATTTTTAAAAGCGCTCATTGAAAATATAACATTTTCAATATTCAATGCAACGATTTTATAACGAAAATATTATAATGTATCCTCATGAATCGTTCTAACCTTTAAATAGAAAAATTCAGTGGGCGAACTTTGATAAGTAGCAAACCGCGCAATGATATGACAAAGACGTTTGAATCATCGGCTCAAAGTTCTATCACCTGCTATAGTTTCTATATTTCAGAATTGTTGTACAGAAAACTGTCAAACATAGATTTCCTATACGTACATAACTTTCCTTAACTATTACAAATAAGAACGGAGAACGGCTAAAGAAAATATCATCAAAAAATCTTCACACCCTAGAATCCTTTGTGTCATTCTACCAACCCGTACCCAGCCAGTGCAGCGGACTACGTCCTCAACTCTTCTCATTTTGAGAAAACACTCCTATCCAACCCCATAACGATAAAGGCAAGAATATCATATGTTCTATATCATTCTCTTCATCATCAGTCTTTACCGTTTCTCTGCTTTACATAGCCGTTTCAAAAGATCTCTCACATCACGGAATCTGCCGCAGATCTCATCCAACGCCACGTTACCACACGTTACCACACGCCTTTTAAATGCCTAATAATAAGCTAGTACTGTATCAATTAGCGTAGAGGTAATAAGTAGGTATGTAAATAAGACTGGATGTTTATTATCATTGCAGGACTTATTTTTTTCGGCACAACAAAAGCTACAAGCTTCTAGAGCTGAATCAGTCAGAACTACGATGAAATGGGAGCTAATTAGCTTGGCTTACGTGGGCCTGATACCCACCGGGACCAGTTCTTTACATTCTCCACGGCAACTCACATGAAGATTGCCAAGAATTACACGCTGCAATTTGCTTCCTCATAATAATATTGTTTTTCCTTTCTATTTTGTATCCTCATTTTGTTTTCATGTTCGTGTTATTTCCTACACCAGTCTAGCGGTTAGCGACTCTAACTGCTGATTCGGCGATTAAGGCCAATGCCCACTCAGGATAATATTGATAATCCTGATTAATAATCGCCCCGATAATCAGGCAGGAACATGTGTATTTGACATATATAAGTTTTTTTAATTTCTAAGTATAAATGTAAAAGTACATTATTAGAAATGTATAATAAAATAAAACCGTCTTCTCTATGCCTTGTTTATTTATTATTATATAGTAATTTTGTGTTCTACAATGCATTTAAGATTTTAGTGGTAAATAACATATTTTGTCGGCAATATCATTTTAATAATAAACATCCTTAAAACGTTTGCTGCCTTTCAGTATGAATGCATGAGTTTATGTGGACTTACCCTAAGGGTTACGTGACCCGGCGCAGCTCGCTTGATAAGCAAATATGTCCACACTCATTTATTTAATAATCGTGTCTACTATTGGCTCTCATAACAATACAATGTTTACGGAAAAACCGTTTATTTTATGATTCAGTTGGAAATACATACCTCTTCATATTCACTGTCTCATTATAGCCGGACATCTACGTTGTAGGACAGAAAATTGAAGTCGTCATTTGGATTAATGTGCATCCGCTTTGTTTGAACGTTAACTGGTGCATAATGTTTATCGCATTAAACCCGCCAATTGTAATTAAATAAGGATGTAATAAAATTATATAAATTATTATTGGGATACAATCAAAGTTCCGAAAGTTCCTAAGAATTCCTAAGTTGTTATTGTTAACGGTAGACACACAAATAGACCGTATTTAGCATACATGTCGAACTTCTGGGTACAATGTAACTACATAATATATGTGTGAGAGTTACAAAAATTATAATAAAACAACCGAAAAAGTCTTCATTATCAACACAATGTGTTGATGTACCTATGTATGTATATATCATGCCGTATAAATGTTGAGTAACATGAAATACATCAACCACAGACATCTATTAACTAAGCACTAAGTAAGTATAATATAATGTGTAAACGGCAACAATTTCTAGGATTACCTAATTTTTGGAAAAAGAACACTCATACTACGTCACCTTGTGGTCAAACCTAGTCAAACTTCTCGGAATCGTATCTGTTTGCGTTTAAAATGACGTACATCACGCAAGGTGTGCGATATACTACGTAGTACGGTGTTATCTAGGACAGCAGGACAAGTATATGATTAGCCTAGGGCAGTGTTGGGTGCACAGGATAGTTATCCCTGTAGCTAAGGACCAGAATACGAGCTACAGTATCTCCTGACCGTCGTAAGAGGCGACGAAAGCGTGATTTCCGGGTTTGAAAGCGGCTAGAGTGGGAGCTCGGGCCATTCAATCAGCGTTCACCGGAAGGATGATGCGACAGTATGGGAGGCCGCATATTGTCATAAAAACTGGACGGAATGGGATTAAATAAGACATTATGCTTCTGCCTGTTATAAAGTAGGGTTTTAGATAACGGAATACTCCTATTCTGAACCATGTTTTCTGGACATTCCAGCGTAAGCAATAAAAGAAGTCAGTTCGCTTCCCACAATTACCTAGCGTGCTAAAATGATAACCATTTTTGTAACGCACTTAAAAACTGACAAATACTTAACAAAGTTCCTTTTGTATTAGTTGATACAAATGTTATTATTTTTAAAACTAAATACTATCGTTGCTTCGACATGTTCCATCATATACAGTCCACGACCGTGTGTCTAGCCATTAAATTACAAGTTAATGCGTATATCCTGTCAATAAACCTTTCAAACAAATAAATATGTATTAGCATAGATGCATATCTACGTACGCAAGTGATTTCCTTGAGCTTCATTACGTCATAACTTTAGATCGTAAGCTTTAGGCAAACTGTCTTATCTCTAACTGCCTGGTACACGTGACTTAGACTGTTTTCAACACAAATAAAATTGTGTATGTGGGGTGCAAGGGATGTACAGGTCCCCTTTTAGAAATTCCATTTTCCTTTTGGAAATTCAATTTCTGTTATCAGAACGTAATGTAAATTGTATTTGGTTAGTTTTTTTATTCAACGAAAGAAAAACTCACAACCACTTTTGAAATTGTCTATCTGTAGACAAAACCAAATCGTACAACTTCCTTCATAGTAAATATCCTACTATTACATATATTATAGGATAATTTCCTTTTCTTCCTACTCATATTCTTCATTACTAAAGGTCATGCCCGTCCTGAAAAGATTTGACGGTGTCATTAACGAGATGCTTTCATGCGACAAATTTAATTATTGTATTTGCTTTTATCTGATCGGTCTGATTTATGAATTTGTTTATTTTATTACTTCTTTTTACCGTCCTAAGTATGCGCAACATTTCCTTCTTGAGCTCTTAGGCGTCCATCTTCCTTCTGTGCATGAAACGATCATTGTTCTGAGCAGTGTAATACATACTTTTTTAATATCTTGACGAAGCGCCTTACGAAAGATATTAGGACTTTTTAAAACGTGCGACAGATTTCAACAATTTACACTAATTGTAAGATAATGCCCTATTTCCATGCCAAGTAAGGCATAAAACATCCTCATAACAGGAATCCTAGCTATTGACTGGGAACGGATAATATTGTTTTGTTATAAAGTTGACCTAACCTACGCTGCACAAATTTCAAAATCCGCCCAAAACCAGTATTGCTTAAAGTAACATATCACGCACACTCACATATACACCAGACACATCCAGATACAAACATCACAGCAATAAACAAAAACAAGTGCCGCATACGTACCTAGGTATATTCATTTTATTTAAACAAAAGACAACGATATGACGATAACAAATTCTATGACAAACAGACGTATGAACGTCGTAAAGCATAGTAAGAGCGCCGTAATCTGGGTATCTATTATATGTATACTGTTTATTGGACTCTTAGTTTTCATTGAACCGCTTGAATAATCGCATATCCGTAGATAGTACGTCAGACATCAATTATTGTGAACAGGGTTAAGAGTTCCTTTACAACTACGTCAAATATAATGAGATTGTTAACACCATTATTGTACAAATAGAGAGAACAAACGGTCGTTACAATGACACAAATACTTGTCCCGGGTGAGAACTGAACCTATGATCCCCGGCCCACTGGTCAGTTTCACTAACCAATGATTCAATGGCCCGGTTAAATATACATCATACATACCTACAGATATGTATGTAATATGTAGTTCCTCACATAGTATGGGAATCCTACTTTGCTTCTCCAGATTAACAAAACCTGTTGCTAGCTGAAGAAATATACTTTGTTCTTAAAGTTACTCAGCCTTTAAGACTTAGAAGCTATTTAAGTTATATAATCAATAATCACCGTGTATAACTTAAATACCAACAAGTCGGTTTAAAGTGATATTCATGATTTGTAACACTACAACGTTAATTTTTTGTAATATTCTCGAAAATTCTATATGAAAGAAAAAACAAGACGCCACGTCTTGTTTTATTAATTGCTATACTTAAACAATGGACGCGGCCAAACTCTCAGATAAAGGTAAGCGTGATTCTTATTATATGCAATGGAACACAAATTCTAGAACTCCTTTACTAATTATTCCATCAAAAACACTAGACGTATCTAATACGGACAATCGAATACGTCACGGTTATAAAAACGCTTCTATATTGCGCATTGCCAAAAAAAACTCTTTAAAAACTTTGTTTACATCTCCACAATATCCGGACCGCAATAACGCAAAGATACATACGTCATGACTTTTGATCAGCCCTGTAACCTCACCAAAAATAACGTTTTCCATAGCGGTTTCCATAATTATTGTCCAATTACTGAGTATGCCAAAACAACCCGCAATCCATATTAACAAGTCTACGATAAATTTAAATCAGAGACGGCGATAATGTACATATCATTCCATTAAATCTTTGTAGATCAATTAACTTTTCGATAAAGTAAATTAGGTGCTTTACCGTTAAGTGATTGGGCGGATAGATATAACTAATTCAATTTTTCTATCAAAAAAGTCGAAATTAATCTTACCATAAATCAGAATTGAGAAGATGACCACTAGAGGTTACAAGAAAATGAAAATCTAGGACATACGGTCGCAGCATATCAATTAATCATCAGCGACAATAACGAACAAGCTTTGATTAAAGTTCGCTTAATAGGAATACTAGTCGAAAAGCAGATAAAAGAAACTGCGTCACAACTCGAATCACCTGTGTGACACCAATGTTGTAGGTTAAAGCGCATGGCAGGAACAAAATGATAGGTACGTTAGAACAACTGAATATCAACAATGCGCACGCGTCTTTCGCGTATATAACAGTAGTGGGAGGGAGACTAACGCATCAGTCGTGAACGAACGCTCGCAACATACGCACGCGCTTTCGCTTACAACTACTTAAAAAATCCTAAACAAAATGTACACAAATCCATTTGAAAGGAAGCACTCAGCTTTGAGGCAAGCCCTCGACAAAATCATAAGGGGAGAAGCCAGGCTGAGTTTTAAGAAGAAAGGGAGTCTGTCGAAGAGTGTTAACAGCAGCACTTCTTCCATGTCTTCAGCATCGTCTACATCTTCGTCTAACTCGTTTGATTATGCCGCAAGAGGCAATGGGAAGAGATGAGAGTAACAGTGACTTTTTTGTGCCAGTGATTATTGTAGTGGGATCTGCTCACTAATCAGGTTGGTATTTTGAAAATCAAATTACTACAACTCGTTCAGCTTAGCATTAAAAGTCTAAATAATTGGCTACAATTATTTTTTAAAATAAGTTCGATTTTAAGGCACTAATTGTTTTACAATTCTTATGTCTCATCGAAATTTAAATGTTACTTATGCGCATCTCGTGTTATTCATTATTTCAGCCTTGAAATTTTTGAGCCGTAAAATCCATTGACATTTTTTCTAAGCTTACAAATATATCACATTTTTTGTTGTTATCAAAACAACATTTTACTTAAGATAGTAGTTAATTCGGTTACTTAACAAACTCTAAGCCATTCCAAATCTAATCATGAGGCTTTAAACTCATAAATTCAGATCAAAGTTATCTTTATAGTAGTATTTTATGTAATATAACTGTTGATAAAACTTTTCTGGAAAAAGCTCGTAAATTTGTTCAAGGTCAAGTAAATAAAATACAAATTAATCACGCTGCGTATATCTTGAAAGTATCGAACTCTACATATCGAATCAAAACTATGAAGCTGTCTATGAAAAGTTTTCAACTAAATTATCCTTCATATCATCTCAAGCTCAACTCTTGTATCGAGATATCCCACGAGAGTATACCAGTACTTTTCCTTTAACCATAATAATTTAATATTTGGTCAAATATCACACATATTTTAGTTTTGAAAGGAGTATTTTTGAATTTCACCTGTAACTCGCAATCGGTAGTCAATTTTAAATCATTCACGTTATACCAACGATTTGGTTTAGTGTCAGTTTATGCAAATGTTTCTTTTTTTCTTGTTACAGATTCGAGTCCGATCAAAACCAGTCGCTTGACGTCAGCGAGTTCATTGGGGCCAGTCGGAGTCATTAGATGTTTGTTGATGGAAAATATGTTACTCTCATAATATATTTGTTAATTAAAACGCGTATTTAAATAGAATATTTGTTTGCTTTCAATTGCTACAATTTATATTATACTATAAAACCATCCATTTACTCATATACAATATTTATATATTTCAGTTTTGGTATCTGTAGTAATATACATATGAATAATTTAATAATGAAAAAGAAGTATTATTAATAAACACCAGTATTTATTTTGCATCAAAATATTGCAATGTTTAATTAATACGACACCAAACATTTGACTTTATTGAAAGCTCGAACATTTTCATTAATTACACCGTTTTGTATTACTGAAATAACAAGTTAAAATCAAAATACGTTGTAAATAGAACTCAATGCTTTGACAAATTGATCCTGCCCGTGCCGGCTTCCAACAAAACGTTCCTAAAATTCTGCCTAGCACAACGTCTTAAATGAAAATTACCACGTTGATAGATTGTATAGTCTCTAAGACGTAAAGAGCATTTCCGTTGATCTATGTATTTAAAGGAAGCTGTTATTCCAGTCGAATTTATTAACGTTGCATCATAAAGATATGTTTGTGGAGATAAACATAAACAGATGTGAATGTGATATGATTAAGTAGCTTATCATTATGTATCTTCATCTATTAAATTATAAGAGATTTGTATACTCGTACGTACGATAGAGTTTTACCCCCGCCCCCAATGACTCGCGTCACACTAAACGTGCAAGAAAACATTACACGTTACAATTTATGCAAATTGACGTATTTGGTAACGAAAACGAATCAAACTATATAAGAGGGCGCTCTATATAAGATATAAGAGAACATCTGGAGGGTCTTCTTATACATATACAATTATGTATAACTTTATAAAAGGAAACTCCAGATCGCCCCTATCTGTAGCAGCGAAATTTGGGTATGTGCTTGATACAGAGAAACAAATTCTAACCTTCCTATTAAATTTAATCCTCACTCCTAAACTTATTACTCTTCATTTATCAAACTAATGTATAATGCCATGGCTAATCGACCAAACGATAATTAGAAGCGATTTTTCAGGAACAAAAGAATTAAAACTGTCACAAGTATGTTCTACTGCCAAAAGTTCTAGATCTAGAACATATAATCCGGTTAGT
>DWME01000235.1:0-39252 GCA_018244795.1 Parelbella ahira ahira | reverse complement strand
TCTATTTTGTTAAAGGTTGCGCTAAAATAACGTGGCTTTGTGAAAAGCTAGATTACGTACGCTGAATCGCATTCTGACGAAGGATTTGCGAATAGTTTCAGAGGAGTGGTTAACCGAAATATATGGGATTTTCTTATTTGAAAATTATTTTGGTAAAGACGAATTTCATGAAACGATTTGATAATTCAACACAAATATTTCAAAATTTTCTAACGAGACAAATACATTTTACATTTTACATTCCAATTATTTGTACAATCATCTGCATGGACTTGTACGGCATAATATAATTATAAATTATGGTGAACTTAGTCTGCCAACCCGCACTTGGCCAGTGTGGCAAACTATGGCCTTTACCTTCTCAATATGGGAGGAGACCCATATTCCAAAAGTGGAATGATAAGTGGGTTGATTTTTTTGGTGAACTTTCTTTTACGTACTTAAGCTATAGCTACTAATATTTATTTAAAGGCCACAATTAAATGATAATAACATCTAACCGTATCTTAACGCTTTAGTGAACTAATTAGGACAATAACTTATTTTATAATATGCAGAATAGATTCAGTCAGCACGACCGGAAATCACCCCTACGGCGACTAATGTTCTAAACAGTTCAAAATATTATGTTGAGTTGTTGGGGAAATAGAAATATTTTTATCGGTATAAAAATGTTATTCTGTTAACTAAAATAAACCACAATATTAAAGACCGGATTATGTACGCTGTGGCATCTTGATGACGGATTTAGAAATGGTTTTGGTGGAACAATACAAATGAAACGCCCGGCTTACGAATGTTTTTGGATGGAAAGTAAAAATAGTAAAATTTGTAACTGTTTTCTGAATTTTACCGTTTACATGTATGTTCCCAGGTTCCTAGGTTTCAAAAAGTCTCTCTCTCACTCACTCTCATTTTGTCGTCACTAGTTATAATCAGTTATTATGTGCAGTTCATCTGACATTCCCGTAAAAACGAGAGGTTTTCCTACTGTAAACGATATCCTATGTATATATTTCATCCCAATAATAAATACAAACACCCCAGACTTTATTCTAATCGGTTCATTACTTTTTACGTCAAGAGCAAATAGATAGATAAACAGATGAAAAGTACATAAACATATATTTCAGTTCGCTGATAAATTTTTTGTACAATAGTATACTATTAATAACATTTTTTTTTAATATCTCGTGTATGGATTTATATTTTATTATTAGTACAATAATGTTAAACTGTATCGACCGCAGACAGACACTCAACTTAGTTCTCAGAGAGAGCATCTGTGTTCAACGAACCTTAGAACTGCAGTGTTTATGAAACACTCCGACTCTTTGAGCACAATTTTGGTAACAGCTTGATAACTTATACGATCATAATATAATTCGCTAGGGTTATTGCACGTCTCTATGGACCTCCACATAAGCTCTATACATCATGTAGCTGAAGTCGTCATATATGTATGTTTGTACCTGTAGTTACATATTGAATTATTGAATACAAAATCCCGTAAATTTCACTGTAATGTAGGTACAAGTTCCAGATATAGAACATAATAAATCATCTAGTCTAGACGCTGAAGGAGAAAATACGCCCTTTAATATTCAAATGTCTCCCCCAGGAAACTTTAGACATCGCCTAAATCTGTCAGTTTTCCCGTCTCGTCCGATTCGGATAAAAACGATCTTATTTTATTGAAGTAAATTTGAACATTACCTAATTCCATTAAATTATTATAGTTTCTAACTTACGACGTATGAAAAATTTACAAATATGAATAATCCTGGAGATCAACAAAATACTTTACAAAATGTGTTTTTTTTTTATTTTCCATCTATGATACAACAATATGTCATTGCACTTCTTGTTCAGTTGTAGAACATACATATATATATATTAAAATATATTTACACGACCATTGCTAAATCCTTTCCAAAGTTACATACATTATTAAACTGTTTCCCCGCGGATCCATTACATATTGCCTAGTTATCCTCGAAACTGTTTTATTCTCCGAGTTTCGCATCTCTCGGGACCACTAAGCGATCCAATTGAATAAACGATGCGATGTTAAACAGACAGTTTCCTTTTTAATCCGAATATATTTTTATTTCATCATTATAATTTTCATATAAGTCTGCAAGTCTTTTTACATCTCACTTCTGAAGAGGGACCATGGAGTCGCTGAGGGTTCACTCTTGGAGGAAAATCTCTAGCATCATTTGGTCAAAATTCAGGTTAACAACCGACCTGCGATAGCATAGAACTATGCGTAGAATTGAACATTCTGCTCTAGATATCCTGAATTCAAATCTTGACGTGCAAGAAAAAATGTGCATTTTAAATTATAACATCACTTGCTGTAACTGTAAAGGAAAACATCGTGAGGAAACCTGCACACTTTACAGTTACCTATAATGTTCTGTAAGGAGTTTGTCAAAGTTTGCCAACCCGCACTTCTCTTACTCACTATCCATTTAAAAGAACGAAACTTCTTGTTAGTGAGTTTTAAGTAGATGTGTCGCAGCAACTTTTTGACGAAACACTGCAAATAAACTTACACAAAAGTCGTATAAAACTGTTTTTAGCAATAGGCTCGCGTTTGACTCCAATCTCACCTGATGGAAAGCGAAATGCAGGCTAAAATTTAGCATGTTTACCAAGAAAGTAGCTGTCCAATGTTGTCTTGAATAATTTCAGGTTATACGAATCGGGGAAAATAGACGTTGGCAGAGAGTTCCACTCTTTCACAGTCTGTAGCAGAATCGATTATGCGAATCGCCTAACTTTTTAAACTCCAACAAACTTTTTTAAGTTATTCTTATCATTTTATAGAACTTCTTACCTTTCTCGGCATTTATACAAATTACCTAGTTATCCAAAGACCTTCACCTCTTGAAAGTATCGAATCACTCGCTCGAACAAACCCTGGAGCATAAAAGTTAAGGGTACCATTTGATTGGTTCCCTTTTCGTACCTTGCTTTATTAAAGGGTTCTTTGTGCGGTTCACGAGAGCTTTATATATTACATGATGATTACGAAATGTATACATACGTAAATAGGTAACTGATTAGCTGCGAAACTAATTTATTATCCCAAGTCTATAAGACAAGATTAAAGAATGTCAATCGATTTAGAGAAATACTGAAGTTAAAAGAAATTGGCATTCGTTTTGTTGATAAATTTTACGATATACTTCATTCAAACGTTTTCATTTCATCAATAATAAAAATTGTCTACATCATATGCCAATGAAGCTGGATCTGAGACGCCAAGAAAGATGATCCGAATTTACTCATAATATTCTAAGGAAATATATCTGCAGGGAACATATTATACCTATAAATTAAACCTGATAATCAACTTACAAGTTAAAAAGTTCTCATCGAAAAGGTTTTAGTGGCATGCATTAACAGACTGACGACATACAATTTACAAAACCGATATTTTGCATTCCGTATCATACATATTCCACGTAGAAGTTTCTATCACATGTTTGGTATACGATTAATGTATAGATCAGTAGTGTATAAAAATGCTGGTGTGACCTGTGTTACAATATAATTATACTTCGTTGTTCATCATCATCATCGTCATAAGTCGTCTAAGTCCACTGCTGGACTAGGCCTTCCCTGAAGAGATTGCTTTTATTGTTCACCGCGTTTGGAACGTACATAAATTGTTAATGATCTTTGTTATTTATACGCGTAAGCGGTCGTGCTGTACTGTGAGTACTGGTTATAAGGATATGGCAGATTTTGAACTAAGACATCAAGAGTGGCAATTAATCACCGATGTAATTTAGTCGTATTTGATATGTATCTGGATCATCAATTCCATAGTCAAGTTCGAGAATCTTCGTTGCATAACCCGTCTAATTGATTGCTCATATTAACATAACACTAAACCGTGAATTGCAAGTTAAGATAAATGTAAAAAATATTTCTCATACATAAATACCTACTGTTTTTCTCCAAGGAGCTATAGAACCTATCTTAAAGACGTTTTCTATTTATTTATAAAAGACTCGATTTGTTTTCTATCCTTCAGATCGTTTGACATTCAATACGTATCCCTCAGGAGCCTGTACAAATTGCCTAGTTATCCTTAGTGTATAACGTGTTCAGTATCGCCACGGGACTACTGAGCAATCAGATTGATGGAAACTATGTTACACTGTATTGTGACAGATAATTTGTTTTGCTGGTTGATACAGTGCTGAAAAAATCAGGTAAATCTGTAAGCTAAAACATCTCTTTTTCCTAAAATTTATTACACACAATTGCGTCGTTTAAAAACTGTATAGTTTGAATTTCCAGGAAAAATTACATTTTTTTTTTTTCGAAAATTTGATCATTTGGATGGCCACGATTTTAAAACTGGTCCATAAATATATAGGAGAAAAATGGTCGAGTTCGAGATGTGGTCACATGGAACACCAATGCCGTCAAAGAAGTCATGTCGAGAAACAGGGGGAAAAAGACAAGACTTCATGCAAGCACGGCGGTTTTCGAAGATTTCTAACTCCCGCGTCAGTCAAAAGTTGACATTTTTGTGAAGGTAGGTGATCCTCACTTATTATATTATTATTAAACAGTCATTATGTGCTTAAAACGGTCAATAAAAATAAAACACGTTATAGATAGTGCATTTATTCATACAGCTTCTATACAACTCCGCCAAATAGATACATACATACAAAACATTAACAATTTCGAAACGAAACCATAATGACACGATATCTAGGTGTTACAACTATAAAGCCATAACAATACGAGTGTGTGATGTAATGAACACATCTAGAATAACTGCTCGGATATTCATTTCATGATAAGCAATTGAGTATTACTATCAAAACATTTTCAAGCACTTGCAATAGCTTACGAGAAAAAAATAATAAAAATAAAAAATAAAGCTGGAGATAATGTCAAACGCAAGCGACTGATACGCTATAATTAATAACTTTACATGTTAAAAGTCAAAGACATTTACCAAGGTGGTCATGATCGCAGTAAATCTGGTAATCGGGTAGAAAGGATTTTCTTAGTAATATAATTTCCCTTCGATCCACCGCACAATCGAGCAGTTATTCAAGATACTATCCACAATAATATGTACTTAATTGACGTACAACCGTGACGAAAGAAAGGCAGTGACTGATGTGCGAAAAGAAATAACATGTAGCCATATTACACTGACAGAAACAAACTGAGCTTACGGAGCCATACGAGTGAACATACGCTGTCATGAATAAAACGGGATTCTTTGCGCCTCACTTTTGTAAGCTTCATTAAAAGTGGCTAATCAATTATATTTATACTCCTTTTTTCTCTCTCTGTTCTAGTTCTTTTCATTCAATATTCTTAGTGACGTCTTATTTCCTGGTCATACCTTTCGCTCTTAACTATGTATTTATCAATGTGTTTGTGAAAATCTTTCGGGTCGCGTTAAGCAGACGTAAGCTCAATCGGTCTCCAGCTTCGGCGAGTATTGAATATCAGTCCTTACTTAATACCTAACGCTGCCGCCTACTTTAAACGATTAGAGATTACTGAACTATGAATCGTACGATCAATCTAGATGAGGTATCTAATTAATAAATAAATAGGGTAACTAAACGCCTAAAGTTGCGGATACACTGCACACATTTATGATTGCTGGTAGCGTGCGTTCAGTGTACCAACAACCTAATCCAAACTCAGCATTAACTAAGATTACACACTGAATTTATTAGTTGCTCATACAATTCCAAGTCGAAATTTATCTTATAATGAGATCGTAAATAAGTGAATCCACCTTGTAAGCTGTTATGGAGTAACGCGATCATATTATACATAGATGTTTGAAATTATAGTAACATACGAAGATTTCCATCGATCAGATTAATACAATAATAGCCAGAAATATACAGCTTTACAGCTACATTCGTAGCAATCTTATGTTGTTGTAATAATTAAGCTAAGCTTATTATAACCGACAATCAAATACATAGTAGGAAAACAATTCACAAACAAATGCCACATTAATACATAATTCGAGCCGGATGTTCCGCTGAAAACTTCTAACCCTTTCACGTTCCGCTTGATTTGTCCGAAAACAAAAGAATCGAAACCAGCGCGGCCGGTGAGTGGGAATTTTTTTTTCGTGGTCGAACGCCCGTCGCTTGCACGTAAAGTCACGTCCATTCAAAACGTTTAGGATTTTCATCCCACATTTGGGTGGCTACACCACGAAATAAGCCAGTTAACATCGTCCGATATTAAATTTATACATGTCTCTCATTTTGTTACGATAGTAACAGTGAGTTCGCCTCAAGAATGTTACATGTTTCTTTGAATGTAGTACCTTAGAACCGGTACAACGTTGTCTCGTTCTCTTTTTGTCATTCCATTGGATGTAACAATTATATTCCAATCACGAATGTCAATTTAAAGTTTGTAACCAACACAATCTAAAATTCGAATGATCTTGTCTTATTTCTCTCCTCAAATAAATGCCACTGGCCACGTAACAATCTCCATTCTGAATATTATTCACTGTTCATTTTACCGGAAAACCAACTGTAATTCCGCGTCAAACGTAACTACCGAGCAAATAGAGGGACCTGGATGTGCAGTCCGAAACAGAATGGCAGGTACACCGCTATTCCTTCCGAATTCACTATTGGATATTGTTACAATTGCATTGGGTTGTGGCAGACGTTCCAATTCCCCAGGTCGCATCTGAAAATCCCCCGTTTTATTTGTTCACGAAACGGTGGAAGAGGTCAAAATTTTGTCAAATAAAAATTCCGTTCAAGAGGTAATCCTTTGCCCGTAACATGATAGAAGTATTTAAGCATCCAACATTTAGAAGCGAAAACATAAGTAAAATGTTCAAACAATCCAGTTTCACGTGGAAACGTTTTTAATGCAACCAAAAATGTTCCAATATTTATCTATCGCTTTTCACTGTTAATCAATTACAAGCGAATGTTCTTTAAACAGAATAGCCGCGTTCAAATGACGCGAACGAACCTTCCAATTATTATCAAAGGTTTACCATTCAAACGTTATTTACATTCAAACGTTGTTCGAGCTCGTGCTCATATCACGCGTACATTTTAGATGACCTTACTGTGAACAATCTCCCAAAACTTTTTGAGGTTAGATTGAAAAATTAGCGACGTAAAAAATATTTTGAACATTCGTTGAACTTCCTGTACCCTTTCAAATGCATAAGTAATGGATGGCAAAATCATAAATAGGTTATGGAACACAAAGTGTATATTTCACTAGATTTTAATGGAGTTTCCATTAAATGTACCCTTCCATCGATCGTAGTGATTTGTGTATCAAAGAAAATGGAATAATAAAGATGCTAGCAAAATCTAAAATATTGACAACGTAAACCTTTATTTTATATGACAAGTTGTATGGAACGATAACAATATTTTTTATAGTTACCATTTCAAAATTAAACATGCTTTTGTTAAGCACATAATCCATGATTTTATTATTTACAAATGATTGATTAAATTAAAAACAAAATTACTTGCGGGCCTTGTTCTCTCGTGTATAATGTTCACTAAGTTTGTTTCTAATAGCTGATAGATAGACTATAGAGATACGTATCCCACTTGGATATTTATGTATTCCTGAATACAAATCCTTCAAATATCTAAAGTTACGAGTATCCATGAAATGAATATTGATGTTCCACTTATATTAACAGGGCGGTGCGGTTTACTCCAATGGAAAGTATCTATTTGCCAATGCAAATTCTCAACAACTTAAGGTACTCTGGTAACAAGAGATTTGAAGAAGTGTAATCAGAAGTTTTACGTGTTTCTTTCCTTTGGAATATTGTAAAACTTTACTGGCTCTTGAAAAGTTCTTAAACTTCTCTTATATACTGCACAAGCAATAAATTTTAAAGTTAAGACTATTCTAAAATTCTACTTTATCCTTTAAACACGTACGGTGAAGTACTTTTCAAGATTCTGCTTCTACTTGCGTGGATTCTTACAGATAGTTGTTCTATGTATTTCAGCTTGCCTGATGTTAGGTGTCCTATTCGCTGTGGACAAGCTTCCGGTTTACAAGGTATCCAGTTGATGAGCATAAAATTTCCCAATAGATCCAGTGTGTAACCCCTCTCCCGGCGACTAGACCGCATTGCCAGCGCTATGAACGCCATTCGCGCTCAAAGGAATCGTGTTGAACTCGTCCTCCAGATCCTCGGTTTTCCTGTTGAAAAACAGCGGGCATTAGGAAAGAATAAGGAACAAATTAAAAGAATATCCTAAAAAGACTTAAAAAGAATTTAGCAGACGCGCGATGAATTATCCTTTATTTCCTCTACCTATATACTAATACGTATTTTTTCTGTCAAATGTCTTACATTACGGTGTAATTTTTTTGATCACATTTTCAATGAAATAAAATGTACGGTATTGCGATAAAGTTACATGTTTGATGTAGATCAATGTGCATCAGACAATGATAAAATTACCGTCGAACAAGATTTCTCCTTAAGAAACTGTATAAGGAATGAGACTACCGGTAGATAGTCATTTATTAAGATAATAATATCGAGTATACATCAAATATACCTACAAAGAGTACAATTATAAATAAAGTATTCGAGGGCTTTATGTCACAAAAGATTTAAAGTGAAGACTGATATTTATTGTCACTTCAATTTATCCCTAGTTTCACAAGTAAATATCCCTACAGACAGTAAATCCCAATTATATTTAAAAAGTAACCCTTATAGAAAAGATCAACTTAGCTTTCATCTAAAAAGATTCTTTTAAAAAAAAAGTCCAAATATCAAAATCTACTTAAATTTAAATGACATCAAAGGCAAATTACATTAATGGCACCCGGAATAATCTTAGGAAAACAGCCCGTGACGTAACAGTACCGTCGTCTTTCATCAACAAATCTTTATGAAATAACGAGATCCCTCAAATTATAATTTGCGGTAATGAAATGAAGACGCTTTGAATTTAATCTGCTTAGAGAATCCTTTCGAACCCGTAATTAACTGAGCCAGGGCTGGCGACGACGCCACCTGCGGTCCCCGTAATGACACCGGCGCAAGTGGGCTGTAAGAAGATTGATTAAAAACCTAAATAGTCAGCCTTAATTTTCTCACTTTATAGTTCAGGTGGCTAAGCTTTAATGTGGCGCAATTATGAAGCGTTTAAATCCACCAAATTATTTTAGACCAGCAGTTCCCAGCAGCGACAAAGTTCACCGAATATTAAATAGAATACGAACACATCCTCGATTAATGGAAATAATTTAAATGACGTCATGGACCCTTAAGACTACATCAATACGAGACATGCACTGGTCACCATTTACCATACACAGATCAATCAAGGTTCTATCATAATAAAAAAGATAGCTACGGCAAAAAAGCACGGTGGAATTTTTCAAATACCCGTGCGCTTCAATTAGGTCAAAGGTGCGCCAATATTAGCTCGCAAACAAACTGGGAGGGCAAAATCCAACACAATATGCGTTACAAACACGTTTGATTTCTGACAGTTTTTTTTCTGTAAAGAAGGTAGCGATCGAAGAGATAAAAAACACGAGCAGGATATTAATAGATATTGATAGATAATATTGATAGTTACGAGACTATTTGTTAGTATTGATTGAAAATAAAAGTGTATAAACTGAAATGTTACAGAAGATGTGCAAAATGCGGATTTGACCTGAATTTGGCCAACGTGGCAGACTATGGCCCTAACTCTTCTGATTCTGAGAGAAAGTCCGTCCAACAGTGGTGATGACGGAAACAATGGAACATACTAGTCAAGACTTCAAATACGGTCACTAACACATAACACTCTTGACACTGGTCCAGAGATGTTGTTGAACATGAACTGTGGTAAGTTCGTGTTATTTACAACAATTATCAGCTAGGCAAAGATTCTTAAAAATACATTGTCAACCCTACGTGTTTCAAAACTCCGACTGTAGTTCTTATCTCCGCAAGACGAACTGGACTAGGCAACAACTTTGACATTTTGAATTAATGTTAAGGGCAACGTCGCTTATCAGCGGCCCAGTTCTTAAAACTTGAACCCACGACCTTGTCGTAAGACTTAATTGTATCTTTGCTAGTTGGCACTATTTACTGATGATGTTTGATGATGATGATGATGTTTGATGATGAAAGTGTTAAGCGAACATACAGACATGTGACTCGATTTATAAAATTATTCCCAGTTCACTGCAGAAAATTGCTTCTCAAAATGTAAAAAATTTATTATCATATACTTTAAATTCTATAATATTAAAATTCTAATATGTATTTCATTTCAATGTAGTACCTAAATTTTTATATCAATTCATATTTTTGTTTTCTAATCTAATTTCAAAACATCAAAATAAATTCTACTAAAGCATTTTGTTCGTCTAAAGTATGTATATTTATAAGTTACTAAATTACTGCAATCGAAATAATTCTAAGCTTCATAGAGGTCAAATTTCCTACTTAAGTCAACCTTTTGCACAATAGCTAGCTAGATATTACTGAAACAAAGAAATAGTCCAATTTTATTTCAAAAGGAATTATGACCCTTTTCATCTACCCTCTTTTCAATTCAATAAATTTAAACATCCTTTTCGGTCTCAAATCAATTTACATAATACGATAAATTCTAACTGCGAACTACTAAAGTTAAATTCGTACCTTTCAAAGTGTACAAGTTCTACCGTCGTAGTGTGTTTTGTACCTGTATTTTTTTCCCAAAGTCGCTTTTAGCTAACGATGTTTCTAGTCGCCGGAAGTATCATTTCCTGGTTTCCCCAGTCACTAATGGCCAATTCGCTGTCTACACGACAAAGACACTTAATAGTTAAAACAAAAGAAAGTCGGGTAAGCTTGGTATTTAGGAAAGTTAAAAAGCATCATGACGTACCCAGTATAGGTTTACAGATGATAATTTATTTAATTAAGAACGTGAACATTCTACGACCACTTTACTTGTAACTAATTGATGATTTTAATTTAATAAATTAACCAAAATTAATTGTTTTGAAACGCATACATTGGTATGAAATGCGAAAATGACCTATCATGCCTAACTGGTAAGTGAAAAGTAAACTAAACCAAGGGAGTACGATAAGTCATAAAACAGTTAATGTTATGGTAGCTAACATTTAAAAAAAGAATTTAAAATCTTGTGTTATTAATATATGAAACGATTATGAAGAATAAAAATTAACCAAACATAAAAAAATAAAGATACTAAATCGAGCGAGTCTATTAATCACTACGGTCAAGCAAAGATTTTCTGCGTATTATTGACAGGACATATAAAGTATGTTATTACGACGATATTTAACACTGGTTGTTGAATCTTGAAATATCAAATACTGATCTCACCAAGGATGAATGAAACTAGGATGAGTGATAAAGTGATGATGGGGCAGAGGAGGGTAGTACACTCCCACGTTTCACCAGTTACGTTTACGTCCAATGAAATATGCGGTGAGCCTATTGCCATCACCTCCCGATCGGCAGTCGCGCTTGCAACCACTCGACCAACGAGATATACAAAAGTTATCTATTTTATATATGTACATCCGAAATCTTAAGCAAAGGATATTAAATAAAACATATTCAAATATAAAAATATGATGACTTTAACCTGTCACGAACTAATAAATTAAATAGATACGTTTTAAAATCAAACTAATTTTTCTAGCAGGCAAAATAATTCTCCCTATCTGCGCCAACGGCTTGGCAAGGGGCCCGTTTTAGTAGTAACCGTTAAATTACAGTCTTCATTCGTTAAACAATACCAGAGACTACATACGAGTAGACAAACACGAGACTAATGAAGTGTTCCGAACATGTTCAGGCAATTGTAAATGTTGGCAGTGGATCAACAAATCAAAATGACAATAGGTACTGCGTCTCTCGTTACACACACATAAAAATCTACGTCCTGACAGAAAGGCGATCAACCTTCATTGTCAGATCAAATCACTGTTTTACAAAAGGTGCAATTTGACATCGTATTTCAACAATGAAACGGATTACAAAAACTAAATCCGATAACCCATCCCTAAAGGGGTCGAAAAGGGACATAAATGTCGTAAAATCAATCGGTTATTACAATTCACAATTTATATTTATACGTTATGGTACGCAACAGAATGGAGAAACAAACTTGTACGGAGAAACTTTTTGAGATTGACTCAACAAATACAAAAAATAGGTATTGACCTATATACATGTCCTAGCGAATTACAAAATTCCAGATAATAGTGTACAATAATTGTTTAGGCCTTCAACAATGAGTAAAAGTAAAACTTTTTACAATCTACAAAAGATCTCGTAAGAATACGTAATTGTTCTAACACCATGTATAATGGAGCGATTATGTACAATACGAGGATACGATGAGATTGTAATGAAGTATCATTATAATATCCTCATTTGGGTCAGAGCTGCGATGAGATGGTATCCTTATTAGGTCAAAGAATATTTCTCATTTTCTTCGGCGATTACATAAAATGATAAACGGTGACGTATTAATCGTATCTTGGCAAGCGGCTTCGAAAAATATCTAAAATATTTAATAAAATTGTTCGTTCGTACAAAACCAAACTATCGTTGTAATAAATACATACAGGAAACGCATCTAATACAATGATGTTCAAGCCATCTACTGTAGAAAGTTAGTTCCAACACATGCCATTAAGTGACTAACTACTGAGAGCTCCCACTAACTGCCTAATATGTTGGGTTGTTCGATAAAGTAATTACGTTTTTCCAAATGGATTCCTTAAGTCAATGTTTTCACAGCTGTATTTTCGAAAACAGCAGTTAGAAGGTAATTTTTCGTCTTAACTATAGCTAATTTTTACCCAGATGTTAATTATAATTGATATATAAAAAATCTTTGTAGTTGCTGTTTATTGCTGATTTTTTTTAAACTATGTATTGATAGACAGCTAGTGCCGAAATTGGCTGGCACATTCATTGTAACCATTTTAGTGTTAAAAGGCATCATTTTGCTCATTTTGACTTCACCTGTCAACTGGAGTAATGGAATCATTGGCCCAAAAAAAAAAGTTCAATATTGAACGATAGAAATAGTCATCATATTCCACAACGATATCGCGAGACCTCATGAATGTTTGGTAACTCGCCAAAAGCCACTACTACACCCACACGTTCTCTAGATCCGGCAATTCCAGATTATCGCTCGTTCCTGTCTCTAATAAGTATTCAGACAAGTCTGGCCGTTTACTTCAAAGAAGACGACTAAACTCACACGAATCGATTTATATTAAAAAAATATCAGAAGATTTTTGAGTGTCAAAAAACACTTTTGCCAGAATTCGAGCTCGTGATATTCCAACTAAATCATTAGTATATAATTAGATGAAATAATTTTATGCAGTCGCCAATTGAAATGAATTTGCAAAGACTATAATCAAATTACGTACACATTATTAATTAATTATAGGTATTATTTAATAGTAAAATTACATAGAAATTGTGTATGAAATACTGAAATAGGGAAATTTAAAAACAGATAATGAAATAAGGATTAGATAATACAATGATAAAGAAAAATAGAAAATGAAATAAAGATATTTGAATCAATAAATTTAAAAATCACGATTAGACAATATTGGATAGAAATAGATAATAAAGAGAACAAAATGTAAAATTTACATTAAATTTTAAAACAAAAACCGGTTAATCAAGGGATTAGAACAGCTTGAAGCGGACTGGAGTACATTAGCAACACAAAAGTCTACCATTTTTAAGCTATCGTGTGGCACGCGACTTATTCAAATAAAGATATTTTGAGCCAATTCCACACTACAATATCTTTTAAACTTCATGAGAATAAAATTAAAACGTTAAGATTTTAGGACATTAGAACATGCTAAATTGACATTTGTACCATTGACATTGACTATGCTATCGAATTGGAAAATGTGTTATAATAGATATAGTCTAAATTGTAATTGGAATAAATAAATAAATAAATGTTCGGTCTAGAACTTTACCACTGGTTCAATAGATCAGAATAACAATGAAATCTAGTTTTAGAACAGCTTGCAATAACTTTTGAAAGATACATACCCACCGTAGTAGGTATAGACTATGTAATTTGCTTGTTTAGGATTAGGGTAAAACTACTGAATTGGCATGAAATTCTCTCACTAATAACTAACACTATAGCCTAGTTACACGCAAATTTCTTTACGTAAGTATACGTAAACTATCCCGTAAATAATTTTGGCTTATTTTTACAACATTTAATGCCCGATTTAAAAAATAATTAGCTTTCGCTCATATTATTTTATTAATTGTTCGTTTATTCTTTTGTCTGTTTTATTCGTGCGTAGCTAAATGACGTTGCAAGTTAACGAGTACAATTAGGTATAATGACTCGCATGTCTCAGAATCCACACACAGTCGTTCAAAGGCCATCTTCTCGTACAACGCTAACAACAGCTTAACGTACATCTGCAAGTATGTACAGCACACTAGGTGCACTCATATGACTAACATGTCTATCTACAGCATTCATTGAAAGCGCTGTTAGCTCAAATGCGATTGAAGCACAACCACTATCTGCGATGTTAAACAACGACCGACGGCCAATATAAGTCTACTGACATATGTATAAATGCGTACCTATGGGTTTAAGAAACTTTATACGGGCGATATCGTTTATTTTCGTTAGGTAAAATTATTAAGGGTCGTCGCACGTCTCAAGGGCAGTGTTAAAACTGGTGACAGACAAGTTGGGTTGTAATCCACATTTTCATGAATCCCCACGAGAGCAGCGTATTCGCCTAAGCTTCAATCCACCTTATATCCGAGGGTGAAATACATTTTAGGTGGGGATACGTTAAAAAGCAGTTATATTTCCAAATTTAATGACTAGGAACTAAGAATTTAATGTCTAAGGTCAAAACTAATAGGACCAATAATAAAAATAAAAAGGTAAGTTCCTACAAATTCTCATGAAACATGTACTCGTATTTTATTCAACACACACATTTTAACAGCGATTAACTTGCGTCCTAACTTACGGAGGATTAATCGGCCTTGAGATAGGATCATGTGGGAACTAACTGTCATACTTTTCCTTTTTTTCATTTAGGTGTCAGTCAGAGGCACACCTTCCAACTTATGATTAATTGTCATTGTAGCCAGCATCCTACTAATCGCTAGACATTAAGAAATAATAATATTGAAATATTAAAACCTGCATCGATGATAAATTGTCTCGCGTCTCTCGGCTAAGTGCTGGCGATATTGAATCATTGTCACGTTTCAATTTTTAATGTTCCAACTATATTAAGATCAAAGCGCTCAACCCAGACGACAGAATATTTATTGACACTCTAATGCACCGTTCTTCAACAATATTATATGAAGTGGAGATGACCAGTTCAATATAATGGTCAGACTAATACCTCATATCTAAGAAAAGTATTAGACGATGATTTTTAAGACGTCTTAAGAATTATTTTTCATTTGAATTATTTATACAACTATTAAACCGTAAACGAATTACAGTTTCTAGTAATATTAAGAATAAAATCTTACTTTCTAAGCATTGACAATTATATCAAACCATTGTGCTTATAAAGTTGAATAAAGTTCTACAAAATGTAATTATGATGATGACTCAATGCTGGACAAGATTTTAGCTTTAACAAAGGAACTGATTAAACAGTTTGGTCTTCTCAGAACAATAATTGATAACGTACGAACGAATGACAGATTATGAACCATCTAATACATTGACTTTAATCAAAAAATATCTAACAGTCGATACGTAAACGTTAAATCATATTGTATTGAAAACAACAAACACATCATGGAATTCATGTAAATCAATAACGATTATAGGACAGTGGGTGAAAGGATTACCAGTAGTGCGTAATTAAGCCTAATCATGCTGACGATTATAATATTGCTATATATAGCACTAATTAATGATATGGGCATATGAAATTATAGCAATGCATAATAAGGACAGGAAACAAACGAACGTGGTGCAAAGGATACATTTATCGATGATAATATCTTTATCTTTCATCTTTCATCAATCTCATTTTACGGACGGACGCAGCAAGAACTGACTCTAATAGAGAATGCTACCGAATAATAGGGATCCTTAATAAAACAACTTAAAGGGCGCGCCTTGTTACTCAAGAACGTTAACCCTATTGTTAAATATTTAAGTGGCACCTAGAGTGTTATTCAAATGGGCATTATGACATTTACAAAGTCGACATGAAATTGGGGGACATTTTTATTATTTAATTTTTCACCCGCTAGTCCACTTATACGTGTAAGTTTGGCTTCGCGACACCTATTATGATGTTTCAAGTTGGATGTCTCCTGGTTGTAAGTATTTCAATTTTAAAATAATACCATGTATTCATAAAGTACATTAATTGACATATTATTTGTTACGTGATGAAAAACTAATAACACCAATCACCGCCTCATTAGTCTTTTATTACACAGACGCAAATGGTTATTGATACAAAGATGTAAAACCCAAATATTCGTAATTACCCACTCAGAAACTAACTTTCACATTTAAATTTGAAGGATTTTTAAGCACTTTAATAAAAATAATAAGAACTTGATCTTGAGAAACCCCATACGTTTATTACTCAGCTCAACAAGGCATTGAGGACTGAGCAGTTAAGGACTTCAAAGGAAAAGGCACAAAAAGCTCGGAAAATAATTAATAATAATTAACATAGAATATGATCTTAACATCGAGAGGCATAGATGGGATCTCAAGACAACATTTTTTTTCTTTAAATAATTATAATGGGTTGAACCGATTAACATTATCAATAGATCAGCCAGGAAGAACCTTGATCAGCAATGTTATGTATTGAAAGTTGAAACCGTAAAAGTAGCACATACTAGTAACATCGAACTGCCCGGCAATACTATTGTCTTTTATCGGATTAAGAAACCTTGAGCACGGCCAGCCTTTGCAAGGATTATCTGGCTCAATAAATAATTGTCATCCACGGGAAACGTGAAGTCTGCACAATTGGAGTCTAACCTTACTGACTCATTCTATTTAGATCAAAATGAGGTGCACCATTTGGATGCGACATAGTAAATAGTAAACACGAGATGACACCAAAGTCCGAATAAGACTAACGAATGTTCTTACAAACAATATACCAATAATGTGTAAGCTGTACATTTGTAAACAGCGATCTCGAATATTACTCTAAAAAAGAGTCAGTATTAATTTGAAGCACGGATTTTCTATTCTAACGCTACTGACAAATGAAATGAGGAAATTTCTAGATAACTTCTAGATAACATTGTTTCTCGATAAGCTTAGCTCTTAGCTTTTAGCCGAGTGCTGTTCTCCTAATGCGAGTTAGCGGTCTAATTGCTTGATGGAAAACAAATTTCTCAGCCGTTTCCAAGTCTTTTGAAGTTTCGAAACTTTGTAATACTCTTCTGGAGTATATTTTACAGGGTAATATATTTTGCGGCTTCGCAATTAGGGCGCTCTTAATGTGGTTCATTTTCAAATATCCAGATATGTATATATCCCAACATTCACGTTAAATATATATTTTGTAATTTTCACTGCTCAAAATGTATACATGGTGTCGAATGATAAACTAATTGAAAATCAATAATTATACCCAAATACAAATATACATGAAAAGAAAGACTTAAACGTCTTGTACGTCTGTCTGTTATTATAGCAACATACAAAAATAGCAGTTCCTTGACATATTTATTTAAAAGAAAACTGTGATCAATAAATTGGTTATAACAAGTTCATAATGGGAGAAAAGGAAATTGATAATAACGATTCGGTAGTAAATATTATTAGTGGAAAACAAATCTTAGACTAATGTGATGGACAAAGTATCTTACCGTTTTCGATATTTGTAAATAATGAGAACAATGAACGCGTTCCCGATGAACAGGGCTGCTATAAGCAGCGACGGGATGACGATGTCTGAAAAGAAAGATATATATTAATAACTTAGAAGTGATAGAAGACTTCTCCATGTATGAAATAATCTTTAAAATCATATGTTCGTGGATTATTATTACTAAAGAATTAAGGCGCTTTGTGCATTTGTATACAACTATATAACATAAAAAAAATTTGATATTAAAACAGTTTTGATTATCTGATTAAATACATAAATATGAACCCAAAGTAGCAATAAAAGATACAGATCTTCTGATGACAAATGAATAATGCAGCTTACAGATATCTGTATCAATCGATTCGATTTTATAGAAGATTGCAATGTTAAGCATATGGCAGTAAAAATAGTGGTAATTTTTTTTCCGCAAGCGAACTGTTCAGCCAAGCGCCTATAATTTCTACTTCAACTAAACCTAACATTACGACCGATACTTCTTAAATAGGTATTCGTATAACTATATAAGTACGTTTCAAACTGGAGAAATACGAAGCAAACGAGGAACAAATAGATTTAGCAAACTTCGAAAGCGAATTCGAAGAGAATTTTAATAATAGTCACGAACTTTTCACTTCCGCCTCTAACGATTCTCTCAGGTTGTCGTATGAGAATAGTTGGCATTAAGTTTCTCAAATAAAATGCATGTGTGAGTTTCTACTAATATTGTATGCCGAAAGTTTGTGTCCATATAGATGTTTGTGAATCAATCGCAAAGTAAATACGGGTTAAATTTTTGTGACATTTCGCTTACGACTTGTTTACATGCCAAAAAGTGATAAACTTTATGAGACTGTAAATAAATTAGGACTCATTTACATAGCTACCCGTGATCTGATTATATAGTAAATATAGTTTTATAGTATTAAATCCCTAATTATATAGTATGTAAATACTTTTTTAGAATAAAAGATTGAACTATAGACATTTTTTATGGAAATTTGAATGTATTGAGAATGCAGTCATTCTTTACTATCACGGTTGGGAGCTTTCTATGCCGAACTAAACGAACTAATGCGAAGATGAAAGATAATCATAATATTACTGTAACGTTCATACACAAAACAATTTTATTGAACCCGGTGAGCAATTCTTATCGAGTAATATAGGGGCGACAAACTCTAACGAAAGGCAGAAATGTCGGACAGTAAAAAGTTAATAAAAAAATGTTGCCAAAATCACTTAATTGAAATAAAATTATATCCAATATTAACATAAAACGAAACAATGACAATTATATTCCTTTTTATGAATTAGCTATCAATTAAGCGGCTGGTTGTAAAATTTATATTGATAGAAATAATTATGTGTAGACGAGAGACAGTCTTTAAATCTAAAAGCATAAATTGCTCTGCCAAATTCAAGATCAAACTGTAAAAAAATATTAAATATTCCTAAAATAACTCTGAATGAAACAGCAGACGTCACCAAGTTTCCAAATTAAATCGCCTTCGGTACAAGTTACACCGTCGCCATGAAAGAAATGCAACGCGAATTATGACTTCCTCCGGGAACAATTTGATAAATGTCAGGAAAGATGTCTGAAAAGCGGGAGTTCGTAGGAATTCAGGTGTTTAATTGAAGTTGCGGTGCATTTTAATAATAATTTCGACTGTTGGAAAAGTCCTAAGGTTGGCTAAGATTGGACAAGTACAAGTTTAAATGAAAGTTAAAAATGCAGGATTGATGAATCTCATTAAATTTAGTAGCTTACAAGCTAAAGATCTACTACTACTGGAATCGATCACAAAATAAAATACAGACATTCCAAAAAATCACGATTCAAAGTCATGACAAACGTTTAAAAATAAAAGAAAATCGTCATGTCGTGACGAGAAGTGAACAGTAATACATTTGATATAAGCAAAACAATTGAAATGCGCATATTTTTATCATCATATAATATTATTCAGAAAATTTTAATAAATGTCGCCCCAAAATAGAAGTTGGGAGTTTGTTTAAATGCAGGAGTCTAATTAACAGCTGTGGTGCACTTGAACAATACTAGCTGGCTGCACCGACTGTAAAACCGTAAGTTGAATAAGTTTGGGTTTAAGTTCCACGTGAAAACCAGGCTTAATTAATGGTGTGAACAATAGTCGCCACGGGACTACAGTTGTGGGGATTAAAAGTTAGTATGAGTTAAAAGACAGGAATTAACATGGTAATAGGTATTACAAAAACGAACTTTTCTACGAGGGATGTGATGAAAATATTGTTTTTTAATTAAAATTCCTGGATTAGTGCAACACATGGATAAATCCAGGCAGGAATTTATTGTGACTATAGATTTTTAGCAATCGCGTTTCAGGTGACGATTTGCCAAAAATGGACGTATGTAATTTATGTAGAAATATATTTAATTCATACACATTACTGGGCTGACGAAGAACAAATTTAAATTATATATATATATATTTTTTTTTTTTCGGTACATTTTTTTTTTATTCTCAGCGCAGCGTTAATGATGGAAACATATTTATTCCGAAAATATTTCCTTGAAAAATTATTATTCGTAATTGTTATTTGTTTGCAACAAGAACACAGTATCTACAAAAAAATTGTATATAACATCAACAGGATGTGGCTCGTAATCGTTATCCGCATTCTCGTAATTGTCATGGATATCCTTCTATGTTGTCGTATATTTTCGGATATAAATAAACGTCTGTCAAACTTCGTTTTTGATTTTGTAGGGACCTTATCTTTTCCATTCCAGCGAATTCGCAAACTAAATGAACCTATTCGAATTGAATATCACACTCAAGCAAATAATCACCCGCAAACCTCCAATGCTCGGTGACAAGCCTTTAAGGATTATTCTGAATAACTGTGTGAGTTTACGTACATATATATATGGTAGGTCTTATTCTATTTAACATTTTTAAATCAGTACTAATAATGACCCATGGTTAAGTCAAAACTATATGAATCTTCTTATGTGCTTACTATTATACTTAGTAAAAGATTAACATCTGTAATAGGAATTTACTCATGAAATTATAAATGTGCAAAATATTTTGTGAGAGAACTTCGCAAAAAGCTTCTAAGAGATTATGGAATTAACATATTATTGTCACAATGTTCTCATTCAACGTTATTCTTTCACTTCTTTTTATGTTTCTCGAGTTAGATTCCAGAAGAGGTTTTATAATCTATATGTACTTAATGTTCCAATATCAACTAATCAACAGACAAATTTCAAATACTTTTCTTTTGGATAGTCTTCATACTTGACATATAATAATATTCATAGCATGTTTTCATACTCTACACCTCATCATCTTTCTTATTTTTAACTATGAATTTATCATTGTCTTGAATATTTTTATCATTTGTTTTTCTGTCTTGTATCTCCTCGCTTGATAGTTTCGTATCTGTATCGGCGACTTCCGGTGACAAATCAAGGCAGACAGGCAATGCTCTTTTCACCGGAGTAGTATTCAAACCGAATCGCGTCTGATTTGTATCCAACATCCTCACAAAGCTTTACTGTCTCGTATCTTTATGACCGTATTCCCGAGACAAGAGGCTGTCGAAAAACCCTCGTGACAACATATTGCAATCACTCTGTGCATTTTCAATTTCATCCTGTTTTCGATCAAGTTTATCGATAACATTCAAAATTATAATTGTACCTGGTTACGTCACGCTAACTACGTAAATATCTTGAAATTGATCAAACACATCAAACATGATCTAGTCTTTATCTAAGTTTGCTCTTCTAAAGCTAACTGTCCTAATGTTTAGAACACGCATAGTAATTTTCGTTATAAGGTACTTATATTATGTACGTACAAGGACTTAATGAAAGTAATTCACTGTTATAGGTAGTTATCATGTATTCATCGGCTTTTGAAGCTCCAAGTGCAAATAAAAGGAAATAGCCAACGGAAAAATCTAATACTTTTTAAGGCAGAAAAAATATATATATCCCAGTACCATAGTGTGCACTTAATATTAAAAGTTATTTTACACATCAATTATACACATTTCAATCGGTACAAAAATTGTTAAATGAATTCGCAGCAGTAACTCTTGCGAGAAAAATTAGAATATTTTTTTGGAGAATCTCATAAATCATTTCACGTTCAACAAAGAACAGAACTGAGGATAGTATTCGTATTACGCGGAAAAATAATATCACAAAAAGACTCACCGACTATCATGTTAGCCTCGTTGTGCGGCAGTTTCGTTTCTTTATCTGCACCTTCCGGAGACGAATCGTTCCCGACGACCTTTCGAGTCGTCTCCTCTGCGAACAATCATTTTCACATTAGAACATCGTTGGAAGTTTTATAGCAATATACTCGCACTAAAAGCGAACAACGATCAAATTCACCTTCAAATACGACTTTCGCATCAATTTCAGCTTTTAGTTCGAAAACTTTATAGACGTTCTTAAATGACTCTCCCATCTCACATATGCATAAAAGGTCATATAAAAACGTACATTAACATGCAGCACTTACTGAAATATCGGTTTAAATATCAAGATGATTAAACGTTAGATGTTTGGCAAAATGCAAAAGAATTCGATTAAAAAAATGTATTACGTACGTAAATGTATAACGATTAAAATAATGAGGAAAATATATTTCTAACTAAATAAATGAAACGTATGAGTACCACTTTTTGTTGCCTAACCCTTCGAGGAAACATAATCTTGATGTTATGTTACCTTGAATACATACGTATGTACATCATGTAATTAAATATGTATACCTAGACATCGCGAACATTATGAGGCGCTGAGTTACGAATTTCTCTGTAATTAATACGAAAACCCAAGAATTTCAGCATTAATTATTTACAAAACAACAAAGGCCTCAACAATTTAGAACTTGTTCTAATTATTATAGACAACTAATTACCAATAGATTATTATCAAATAACAGTGAAATATTCTAGATTAGATCGCTAATAGAGTCACCAACAACGCATGAGTTGTGTTAAGCCCCATACAAAACTTGTACCTTTCTTTGAGGAGATTGTGCGTGAAACGTCTTTGATCTATGAAGTAGGGCTTAGAGATCAAAGCTTTCAGCACTTAAATATTGATGTAACTACTTAGAACAGTAGACACACACAACGTAGTAACTATTTTGGTATCACTAATGAAATCTGCCCTTTGTTTGTGTTAGTTAGTTGTGGATGTGTTTGGGTATATACATACATATATGTAAAATAAAAAGTTTTCTATCTGTTCCAAGTCACTTGGGTTGGGTCATTTGGCTCATTTCATAACATAACTTTAATAGCAAACGTGGCATTTATTGAGAGGTTTACAAGTAAATGCTGTTTGAGTCACTTCTCTATTAATCTATACCAAAAACAAAAGTATACGGAAAATAACGGCCAAAAATATTCCCCATTTCAACTCATGTATAAAATATACCGGTAAAAATCATCATGATATCATAGAAACAAAAAATACAGTTTTACTTACACTAATTCTAAATTTATTTTAATGGCGCCTCATTGGTTGCAAAGTCGTCTTTTGTGCAAGTTTTTTTGGATTCGATACCCGGATGGAGCAAATGGTATTGAGTTTTTCTGACTTAAAATTCCAAGTCTGTAGACCTTTCGATTTATGCTCGGCGAATGACAATAAAATCGTCTGCCATTACCAGAAAACTTCAGGTATCGTAGGTAAGTAAGAATTACAATTCTTCACCTACCCCTTTTGAGAAATATAGTTAACGGTAATGTTATGTTTTTAAAATAACTATGAAAACAACTACATATACTTTGACCGATTCCTGTTTACTTCCGGTCTGACTCCGATAAAACTCCAACTACTATTGTGTTCGGACCGCTATTAAAATGATGTTAATTCAAAAACGCATTCATTCAATTGGAAGGCAGGTATTTACAACATATTATCTGATGCAATGATAATTAATCTATCCCCTCAACATAATGAAATTAATAGTGTTAGATGAGCATAGACAACAGTCCTATGTTTAAAAGACCAAATTTATTGTCCAGTAACCAATTTATTTTTATAAGACGCTATCAAAAGCAAGTAGCTACGCCATCTGCCGGCCAATTACAATAACAGTCTATTATCTCCCTATTCAGGTTTAAATAGGACACTGTCGGTCGTCCCGACCACAAACACGTTGTATTCAAATCAGCTATATTGGACATGTTGGACATTCCAACATGATGGCTTTGTGTCTGCCTATTACAGAAAAACATACGAGCATTTAGCATGTAAGCAGTAAGAAACGGTAAACAGAGGAGTGTAGAATATACTCCCAAACACTAGTAATGTTATATAAAATTGAATAGAAGGGAAGACATACAAGCAAGTGATATAAATTTTAATCACAAACAACAAGGGGCGCAACGTCTATATTCAATTAAGCGACGGACGAGAGTGGTTAATTTTCGAAGTATTGGGTTTGCGACTTGCCAAACTCCATAGGGGTTCGACTAATTTATTTTCCCCAACCCCTCGAATGACCGCCCATATGAAACACTGCCATATTCGCCTCACCAAGGTACTGGATACAAATAACGTGTGTATATTAGCTTGCAAAGCACATAGCTGACGCGGAAGTTCACGTACTATATCCCTTTTTTTGCTTAGCGCACACAATGTTTCGATACGTTATTTGCGATTCCCTTTCCTGGAGGGAAGGTTTGTTCCTTACAGGAGCAGGCTATTACACGTAATAAAGGCATTTTTCCCCTACAAACACCACGTGCAATAAGCGAAAATAAGCTGTGACAGGAAAAAATATTGAAAGGAATTGTCACATTCTTTCTGTTCTTATTAAGCAAATGAAAGATCTACTACACAGTAAGTCCAACGGTCCAATGTACCATAGTATAATAAATTCTATGTTTGAATTTGATTCATTTCTACATTTTCTATAAAATTATGTTAAGTGTACATTACTAGGTGATATTTCTCCTTAAGCGTTCAATCGCCACTAAATCCACTTAGCATCTTTGAGTACGATATCGTTAAGAGTCAAAGAAAGATTAGACATACATCTGAATATGAAGTAGTTAGTATGCATTTGGCACTCCTCTGTTTTAGAGATCTGAGGAGGTCAATATAAGATTAAAGCCAAAGATTGTAAAACAGAACGCGCCGTGTACTGTGTCTGTATATCCTCACGCATTGACTTGCTTCACAAAAATATATACTACGCTTTTCACGGCAAAAATCGGTCGTGATTATGAAATAGAATGAAATGTCAACAAACATTACTGTACTGGCCAGGGCCATGTCACTAAAAAAAAACTTTCAAAGATATTGCAAATTGAAAAACACAGATAGCGCTACTAATTTTAGGTAACTAATCACACCAAAAGATTGTAATAACAAAATCACACATACAACCATTTATAACATCTATATATTATTTTTATGACTCAAACGATTACAATCTTAATAGAGTGTCTATGATAAAAGGCCTTAAAACCTTCAGTTTATTCAAAAGGAACTGTAGTATTTAACACAAGAAGGTTCTCCAAAATTAATACAAACTTCCTCCCCAATGTCAACATAAAGAAAACATATGTATCGTTGTGAAAACATCAAATCCACACGTAATGTGACTTATGTGTAGTGAGCGCTCTCCAGGGATGGTAGGGGTAAAACTTGCCATTTGGAAGATGCATCCTAACAGAAATAAATGCATACGAACGTAATTTGTATTTCCTAATACTTCAATGACTCTAAATGACTTATTTCATCCCAACCAGGTAATTATACTCAATAAATATATTGTCGGTAAGATATAGGGCTAGTAATAATATTAAGGCACTAAGATATTAAAGGATTTTCGATTCAAAATAGCATATAACTAACAACTGAAAGCTCCTTTTAACTATAATTAGAGATGAAGGAAAATCAGTTCCCGTCTAGACGAGACTTAATTTGCTCAATTTGCTGCTTTGCTATTGGTATTTTATTGTTAAGTTTAAAAACAAGAGTATACTATGAGGAGAGCGCATTAGTTAACCACTCAGTGGTGTGGTTAACTTAGCAAAAGTTTTGTGCTAGACAATATCACTAAATAATTATTATAACAAAGATGGAAGCAACCGTTTTCGCGACAATATTAGCAAACAGATATTGTTTATATGGCATCCGTTTGAAACGACTCAACAGACTTCTCTAAGCACTTAAGATCAGCAAGCGACAAGTACTAAGTTACGATAGAGATGGCTTGGTTGGCGCTAACAATAATATCGACCGCTATTCTCTCGCACGGGCAGCTTCACAAACATTGAACACTAATTACAGAGTATGCGTTCCTAAGCTCATATAAACTTAACATTGCGTAGCACAAATTCCACCACAGCTGAAAATAGGTACACATAGGTTTTAAGCAATGAACCTACGCAAATATTCGTATTCCACATGTAACAGCAAAAACAAAAATAACAAAGAATAAAAGCAAGTAAGGAACGTAAACCCGCACAAAAAAGGTTCTATCACCGAGAATAGCTTAGAATCGATAAAACTGTTTGTTGTAAATGAGAGAGAGTACTCTACAAGAGATAACGTAGAAAACTATGTATATAAGAAAATAGAAAACAAAGATATACATATACCTACCTACTTAGTAAAGCAAAATCTGATACTCCACTACAAAAGTTCGAACCTCTTAATATAATTAAGAGACCAAGATAAACATCTTCGGGACCATGGTCAAGATGCATCTGTGTTTTGTTCTTCTATGATATCAGTGGACCCACACATATCAGTGTTAACAAAAACGTCCAATAATACGTCCCCCGAACACTCATTATCATCATATCACTCCATTTAATGACAATTATCTTTATTATTTCGTTTAGTTATGTACAAATGTAAATAGGCATATAATAAATTAGTATCTACAGTTATTACAATCTTAAAAGTTTATTGTGATTTTAATTTCAAAATGAGCTAATTCCTCTTACTCATAAATATTTTACTTATAAAAATCATTAATTGTGAAAATCATGATATAATCTCATAAATAAAATACTAAGTCAAAATATGTAGTCCCAAATGAAACCGACACTAAACGAAGCAATTACGGACATATCCATTGAAATACAAATATTACGCCAATAATAATCGATGATATGAATGTGTACATACAAGTTAATTTATGGAAATAGTTATTAGTTCGTGGAGAACTCACGGGAATCACAAACACAAACTTTGGTATATTTATCTCTCGAGCCCTCGAGAATAACAATAGTCTCATGTTAAGTAGTAAAGTACTTTACATGCTGTAATAAGAATGATTGAACTCATCTATTCTAATTTCTTGTATAAATATATATGGGCAACATATAGTAGCTATACAACAATATATACGCTATATCTAATAATCAATGAATAGGATCCTTTACTATTCAATAGTGGGACGTAGACATAACCGGTCAAAACGTGAGAACTTTCTACGCTGCTCTGCCTGCGTTGACCGGCGTTATAGGCGTGATCTTACCTTTTTCATATATAACATTGAGTAAATGAATATATGTTAGAAGTATATGTTATTGTGCTGCTAAATATTTGTGTAAAAGTTTCTAACTTCAAAGTGAACAACTTTAGTGATAATACGAGTATATAGAGCCCCTCAAAATTATCCAGCCTTAATACTGACTACATGTTATTTTAGTCTCGAATACCGTTAGAAATTCTAGAGAAAATTGTTACTAGCTTCGATCACGATAGAGTGTTTTCAAGATGTAATATAATATTATAATCGGGCATTATCAAACTTTTCTTATCTTTTCAGTTGGTTACCTGTTAACTTTTTAGTATCTTAAATATCTTCCATATAATAAGAAGGGTTAAGGCTATAGTCTATTATGCTGGCCAAGTGCGTGTTGGCAAACTTCACACGGCTTAGAGAACTAAGCGGAAATTTTTTAGATGTACAGCGTTTCACACGATATTTCTATTCACAGTTACAACAAGCAATATTTTGTGTTAAAATTAGTATTTTCTTAAAAAGCTGTGCGCTAGGATTTGACCCCAGTCCTCTTAAATTGGGAGGTCATTCAATACTTGATAAACATTGGTCTATAAGTTATAGTCACTATTAGGGACCTGCATCTTCTCGGTTACCACGTGTCTAACATAAAATGTTAATATCTTCATGACCAACAGAAACCACGTGAACATATGGATATGATATAGACATAATGGATATTATGGATCATATGGGAAATGATAGGCCCAACATTAGAACTCTGTATCATGATTCGAGCGGAATAATTTAATTGGATAGAAACAGTCGTATGTGCCTTTGGGGACGGACAGAGTCGTTAATGATAATAATAAAGCTTATAGCCCCACACCAGGAATTCGCGTCTTGGGCTGATGGGTACACCCCCAAAAAGAAATGTTGGGACAAACTAAAACAGGAGGCATTTAGAAATCCCGAGGAGCATTAAACTCGTAACACCCCGCACGGCAAAGTACAAAAAGGGACAGTAAAAGATCAAACAATGGAATATTATTTCTAATGGAGTGATTTCGATTTATACTGAATAAATGCAAGCACACGTTTCAAGCGGCACTCGTCAAATTTCCACAAAAATAGATCAATTCACAAAAACCACCGAGGAAAGGAAAATAACTATACATACTGGTGTATATCGTAAACTTTTTTCAAAAACATTTGTCTCAATGTACCGATTATTCAATTTATTTTCTGGTGAGTTTTGCGACATTTGTGTGTGAAGAATCAAACTTTCAAATTATTCTATTCAAGAATATACACTTTATTTCATATATATAGTAGCTATCATCGTCATCAGCCTGTCTTTGTCCACTGCTGGTGGTTCCTGCGCCTCCTTTCAGGTGGTTATGCCTATAATCTCCTCGCTGGGCATTTGGCTCGGGATCATATAAACTTACCATGGGATGAAACAAGCTACGGACATTAGATAACACGAGTTCACTTTTACTTATTTCCACATTATATCATTTTATTACTGGTTCCTCGAAGCGTCACTAATGATGGAAGTTATTGTAATCAAATTAATAAATATTAAATACCTACAAAAACGGCCAATAATAGGCATCGACAAAAGTTTACGTGTAGGTGAAATCGTTGCTCGTAATTTACGAAGTTATAAAAAGTTAATATCCTTCACAACTCTACTCGAACTAGAAAACACCGATTGGTAATATGAACTACCTAAATAAATTGAATTCAACAAACATTATCACACGAAATGTCAAAGCTAACCAGCTGTTCATGTATCCTTCACAATACTACTATCGTTACTAAGCAACGGGACGCAATAAATCACAATCAAGATATGAGTTTACTCATCCATGGATTTTTTATAGACAAACAGCTGATTCCAGGATTCTTGAACGAATATGGAACCCACGATCCTTTAAATAGCAGCAGTACATATTTTGCAGCCAAATTACGAGATAAATTCTAATTTTACAAAATTTTAAAGGGCTACCAAAATTATGTTTCCTGGAACATTCTATCAAAACATACATAGACATTACCGTGGCTAAAGTAATCCTGGAAATAGTCCAGGAAGCCAATAATAGAGGAACTCCATTGTTTCCTCAAACGTAATTATCCTCGGGAAGACTTTTCTATACACATACGCGGTTACAATAGGACTTAATAGAATTTGGCCGAATTCACATCACATTGAACTTTTAGACTTAACAGAAGAAAGGGCACTTGGAAAACGGGAAGCTCTAATGGAAATTTCTATAATTGAGGTAGGTATATAAAAAAATGTTAATGAAAAATAAGATAATAACGGAAATGGTAATAATGTGCGTGAGAATGTTCTAATAACATATTTCTGAACTTATGTTGATGCTATTATGACTGTAGCGAATAATTTTACCAAATTATTGTATTTCCAGAGTCATAAATTAAGGACAAAATCATAAAACCACACAACAATTGCAATAGAAGTGTTTCTGACGCATTTTTTTACTTTTTATAATCAAACCTCCAAGTAATTCAATTGATACTAATAATACTAATATTTCAAGCGCATTTGAAAATAATGAAAAAATTCTACATTCTGCTAATGTTACCAATTATATAATATGTACTAATAATTAGGTTATTCTTGAGATAAAACCAGCCTTTGTTTCATAAACAACAACAAAAGCATGACTGGCCGACTCATATTCGTGTCTAATCACGACGACTAATCACGTATTGAACATTTCACCCTGACCAATCTTGTTACTTTGCACCACGACAAAGAAACAAGCACGCTGGCTTATTTATGTGCGTGACAATTAACCGTGCCCTATTTATGTGCTCGGTTTTATTACAAATAATTCTGATAACATTTTTTTATTAAATAAAGTTGCCCTAAAATTAGGTTATATTAACTACTGTTCCTAAACCGAATGTGAATTTGTTCCAAGACTTGCTGGTATAGGGACTGCCTCTGAGCCTATCACTACTGTTAAACAACAATGCTATTTATTCTGCTTCGTTGGAGGGAATATCCAGATCACGTTAAGACATTGAAAACGGGGACTAAACCTAAAGCGGGGCATAACATTAGTTCAAACACAAATAAGTATCGTTTAGTACTAGAACTATAATGAGCTTTCACTTTTGAACTAGAGATGGCGCTATATCTAGAAACATGCAATTAAAGTATTAATCAGCTGAAATATAATTAGGTTCTGCAAAAGACCTAATGTGTGACTATTATGTAAACACAATCCGCATTCTTACTTAAGACACTTTAGGAATTGAGCGACAAATTATTATCCTAAATTATCAAATACCTATAGTATTAGCGACTACTCACTACAGGGAAACTTTATTACGCGTGTAAATAAGTATAGATTACGTGTATTATTTATATACTTAGTTATAAATTCATCTTACAAAAATGTGTAATCCATTGTAATAACCACCGACAAAATCTCAAGTTTCCTCCCTTACTAAACCAACCGCTTACCTTGTTCCCCAAAACATGAAAATTGTCACGGAAATCACTAGTAAAACACAACCAATCTTAATTCACAGAAATCCCTTCGTGAAATATTTAACTCGATTGTGAAATAAAGGTGAAATACATTCACAATGAAGTTATTCAGCCGTTTATTCACGTCTCTATCAATTATGATTTATTGCCAACAATGCGTGCTATGCATTAGCAATATCACGCTTAATTTAAAATTTTACCACGCAATGGTCTAGTACCGTGGTAATAAAAGCTAAATAATTTATAGGGTCGCATTCGCGAGAAACTTAATTGTTCACTATTAATTTAACTCCCACTGCTAGGCGCTGGTGTCTCCCCGCTTAGCGCAGCCTTCAATCTTACTCCACAACCCTGACCCAATGCGGATGAGTGGATTAAGGTAGTGGGTGTCAGTTCTCGCTAAGTCATTTTTTAACCACTTTAAAAGCATTCGGCTGTTTCATAAATGTTCAACTTATAAATTGTCATTATAATGAAGAGATACAGATAAATTTAGTCATTTTTACTTACCTGAGTAATTTTTCTCAGAGTTATAGGTACCTTAAAACTATGTTTAAGAAAGAAAATCCTCAAGGTCATTAAATTAAGAAACAGATGTTTAATTGTTGAACTTAAGTTAAACTCTACACTAAGTACTCCTTAGGAACATGTGCATTGGAGTTTATCAAGTCATGGCCTTAATCATCACTATATTTTATTGCTTATTTTGTACCCTATTATGTACTCGTAAATATGTAATGCATCTAACAAGGAATTAAATAGCTAAGTGTAGTGGAAACTCGGACTAGGAATAATGGTCTCACTTACCTGTGGTTTCCGACATCCATTTGTCTTAGTGGTTTCAAAGATATTGCGCGTCTATAATGTGTTCTGCACCTATGCTATATACTCCATTAGTACATTGTTTAACATGCTGAATCCTTGCATAATAATTTTCGAATTAGGTTTCAGCCTAGATTAAATTATTGGTAAATTGGAATATTTATCTCAAAATCTTAACACAAAATAAAAAACAACTCTGAGTATTGTATTTATCTGCATCCATGACATTTATAAACACAAGTAAGCCGAATGTAAAGCTGTCAATGTAGCGCGCTATTTTTTATACATATATTATATAATATGGGTTTCAAGGAAAAAGTGCGATACGTAACTAAAATAACGTCACAAAAAAGCCAACATAAAGTCACCAGTCCACTCTAAAGTGAAAATGAGATTGTCAGCGTAAATCACAGGTCACACGCGAACTGCTAGTATAAAAAAATAATTACTATTGGTCAAGCAGAGATTGGAAGGGTTTAATTTTGTATGGTAGAGTTCTGAATAACAATAGTGGGTGAATGGTAAATTTGTTTTTTCTGTTAATTACGTTCTATAAATATAGAGTAAGGGAAAACTGTCACGAGTGCATTATGTTACTGAATATTTCGTATTTTCTAAGTTACAATTACAATTTAATAAAATACATGCATTATAACTCCTATTGCAATTAATTGATTATTCACAGTCACCTACTCAACAGTCGACCGAACACGCTCTTACGTAAGCTTAAAATCGTTCATTATTGGCAATCACATTGTTACTATCAATCAACAACTCTACAACATTTTTTCAACATGAAAATGTATTTAAATGCAACTTTACAATGAAACGCAGTAACTAAAACTAAAATAAATTGCCTGTAAAGAAATATCCCGAGCTGAAAATGTGGAAAACCGTCGACGCCGCACACGAGCGACTCTAGATAATAGAATTACTGCGCGCAACTCTACATTTGTAGAGATAGAGTTGTTAGTACCATGCTATGGCAGTTAAGTACTGCACACTACTTGCAATAATAAAATTATAGTTTCTACATCAGTTATACCTGGAAGTATTATATAGTTTGTCTATGATGCTTTGCTGGTCCATAGCTACAATGATTAGTTTTACTTACTACCGAATTAATTCTCAAATATACATTAAGTTACCCTTATGCAACTATCATATACGAGTCACAATGCTGTACAAGAGGTGCAATAATAACACTAGCTGCAATGTTTTATTCTAGTAAGGATGAATAAGATTGTGTATGACATTTGACTGATCCATTGCTCCAATGATTAATAAACCTGACTGCCGAGCCAACTTTAAACTACATATTGAGCTCTTCTCTACAATGATTGCAAACTAATCGTCACCCCAAGAACTCAATGACGACAATAACAACACTCCATACCTACATGACCGCCTACTACCTCCTGTAAATTTAAACAATAATTCCAACATTACAGCTCAACAGCAGAAAATATAGAGCGTCGAGTTTCCGACATATACATAAGTTCGATAGCTTTGAAAAAACGCACAAAATGTATTACGGCCGCGCGCCGCGTCCAAATGGGATTATTGGAACTAAGGCCTTTATTTACATTGAGCGCGATACGTTGAAACAGCTCCGATGTGCCACTGAATAGTTTTGGAACAAAGCCGTGTTAATCAAAACTACGAGCCCAGTAATGTAATTGTTCAAATAATTTAAGTTTATATTAACAGAAATAAAGCATTGCTTTTGTGCCGTACTCTTCTTGTTTACTTTTTGGGTATTTCAATGTTTTGTTCGTGAAGGAAGATAATATCAATAATATGCAAAACCCCGTTCATACGGATTTAAGTATAAAAGGATCAGAGAGTAACGGCTATTTATTTTAGGTGCAAACAATTCGAATTAAAAATCATTCCCAATTTTATTGTTATATTGAATTTAATTGTATACTGTTACTTTTAATATTAATTAAGCAATATATTGCCTTAACTCATACGATACTGAAATTAAAACGATTTAAATTTTGAGCGCAAAATCTCTTTATTGTGATTGTAATTTTTAATTGTACTCCATTTATCGTTTCATTTATATTATAATTTTTAATATTTGTATGCAGAAATTGACAGAGTAAGCGAATAATTAAGATTATATGTAACAACATATACACATACGCCACCTTTCTTAACAAATCAATAATGATTCTCTTTAATTTGATTTTATACAAGCGAAACAAAGACTTTTAGAATCAGTCGTCTTCTTACGATAATTAAAACACACATTTATATCTGTAGTACGGTGATTTACGTTCGAATTTCAAATAACGTGTAAACAACACCGTTCGTTAAGGTAACAATGTAATGTAACATAGCAAACAATGTAATGTAACATAGCAAACATTGTAATGTATCGTATCACGCTCGTATTGTTTTAATCTAAGTATGTGGGTGTTATTTACATGAGACTTGACTCAGTTGTCGTGTACGCAAGTGCGGCAGTACATTCTCATATAAGTACATAATATACCTTAGTCTATGTAAACTTCATATTCCGTTTGGTATATGTATACACAAATATTTGTATTCAAGAAACGAACAAATAAAGAGGTGTAAAGTACATATGTATTAGGGTTCCGCGATCAAATAGGAAATTATTATTAAAATTAGTATACCTTCACGTCAAGTTCTTCACAGGTCTCTTGGGTAAGCAGAGAGTAACGAACGTCAAACATCTCTATTGTCAAAGTATTGATACACTCCTACATTCGACACTTTCTTCATATACGTCGAGTTTATGTAGCAAAGGAAGTAACAGGACAAAACGCTAATTGAACTGTCGTTCTGTCCGTCTATTTGTAATTATACGTTATCATTAACTATTAATCTTGTGAACGGTTGTTCAAAGGTGAAAAAAATGTACCTATGTATTAATGACAAATTGTTTAAGCTAGATCGAGACGAAAGACGAGAAACTTTTAAGCGATATGTTAACCGGCAAATATGTACAAAACCGACACTCCACTGATACTATGATATTATACCGTACTTTATTTAAACAAAGGCATTATATATACTTTACCAATATAAATAGAAATCATATAGAAAACCCGAATTATTTGAAGTATACAATATATAGGGCAATATATATGTAGATTGGGCAGCTTTAAATTATTTTGTGAATACTTACAATTATATAATTAATAATATTAAATTGAGAAAAGCTACGGAACCGACTAGACACGAGTTCTGCTCACGCTTTTATGACTTCCTGTTACTTGTTTTATTTTGTGAGAGACTTTATCATCTTTCATCTAATATTACATATGAAATAGCGCTACTTTCCGTTTCTGAAGTGTGAAGGTGTTGAAACACTGTAGATATTGTTTTATTGCTGTCTATTATTATGTACATTTTAGATATTAACATTGATATCTAAGATGAATCTACATAATAAATTGATCTGCATAATGTATAATTAGAGTCATGATTTTTTTAACATTCATAGTGGCATCAGAGCATGCAGCGAAGGAAAAGCAATTGAAAAATATCGCAAGAATACTGTAGTGGTTTCCCAAGAAAATATGTGTACGACTGAAAAACGAAGGCTCTCAGAAGTAAAATACGGTGCAGGCCTTTTATATTTTTTCTTTGTTCTAGAAATAAGCGGCACATTGCTTTTACAGTCATGTGCACGCTGGTTCAATCACCTTTTTATTTCAAGCGGCTTATTAAAAATGGCTTAAAAACAGATATAAGTACATCTAATAATATTTAAATAATGTTAAGTACATTACTTCTAATTATTTGATTTGTTAATGAGATTAGTTTATGGCAATAATAGTAATTAAAATGAAATGAAATCATATTATTATGGATTTATTTAAAATATACACAATTATGTTATTAAATATTATACTTATAATTAAATTTAATGAATTAAAATATGATATAAGATATCTAACTGGGCACAAAAAATCCTTGGATACATAAACATTGTATTTTTCTAAGAACATGCTCATGTATTATAAAAATCACACACAAATACGTCATATAACGACCTCCACACAATTGACACATACTTAATATTTCTCAAGTAACTAACACGTATATTCGTATCTTCGAAGTTTTTAGCGCAGCGCCGTAGCGTGGTATCCGAGACTATGTCGTTATCGGAGTGTATTACCTGATATCGATACCAATTACAGCTTTCGTTTTTCGTATCGCTGTAGCAAATGTAATACATCATCTTCTGATAGACCACCGAAGTATAACGACATTACCAATGCGTCTTCACATGATGAGGTTTCTAGATAGTGTCCAAAACGTTCTTAACTGTTCAAACGATACCACTTGATCAGCGTGGCAGACTATGGCCTTAACTCTTTTCATACCGAAAGCAGTCTCGTATATAACAATGTAATGATAAAACGGTTGATGATTATTATTATCAATAACGCACATGAAAATGTAATAATACTGAGTTTAGTAATGTTTTATTATAGTTATAAATTTAAAAACTTCGGAAACATAACTTTATTTTGAGAGCTATTTTTTTCGATGCTGTCACTGCGTACGTTCCATGATGTACAGTCGCGTTGTAAAGTCGTAATATTCATTTATCATATTTATCGAAATTATATTTTTTTATATAATAGAAACAATTGGGTTTTTTTTATTTGAAAACAATGTATTAATACAGGTATATAATTTGTCGAAAGCATATTTTCAATCCGTTGAAAAAATGATGGTTTCAAGATCTCGAAATATTGATTTTATTATGCAAAATGTCACTAAAACTTTGTTACCATGTACCTATATTACGTTTCCACTCCTGAGGATTCAAACTCTAAACAAATATAAACAGCCAACTTTAACCAAAATATAATATTATTCGCTTCCCAAATTACTTTGAGATTACTCGCAACAGATAATAATTTCCCATTTTGAGTTAAACACGTAAGATTTTACCCGATATTCTTTTATAACGTCAGTGAATATGCTCATTTTACAGTCACTTTTGTTATTCGAACTGTGAATTTCATTTAACGAAAAACACTTTTTCTATGCAAATAACAAGTATCAAACGAGCGTGGAACCGATGTCAAGTGCATTTTGCATTTCGCTAAACTGCATAAGAGTTAGTGACGTCGGTAATACTGAAGCTTTTGAAATAAAAACATAGGAATTGTTGTTTATGACAGTATTTAAAACTGTTTTTGCAATTAGTTTCATTATATGAAATCCTTTTTTTCAAAATTGAAAATTTTCAAACGATACGAGTGCAGATATTAATAACATGTACATAAATATAGTATACTACAATATATATAATAGTTAGAGGTATAATATAGTGTTTGTATGTATTCGTTTAATGCGAAACTAGTGAAAGTCTAAACGACTTTAATTCATGTATTAATACTGATTAAACTATAGATGTATTATCAGGACGCACATATGTATGTATTGAACTTGCTGCCTGATGAACATAGCAAATTCGACGAAAATTTTCTATACAAAACGAGTGAGTCGAATTGAAATATCTTTAGAATGTTCGGTTAATGGCACGCCTCTAAATTATACCGGAGAAAAGTGCTGTTGTTCAGTGAACAAAAAGTTTAATTGTCGTGCTCACATCCGGAAATTACAGCTTCCGAGCCGGCTAACGATTGCCGCTGAACCAGCCCGCAGGTCTGCTTTATAGCCCGTTGCGAGCCGATACGCTGTTCGTTTTGTAAGCCTGGTGTGAATTTACCCACGTCACATTAAAATCTTTGTTTTAGGTTGTATTAAAAAAAAATAAGAAACTTAATTGTACGCCTGTTATCTCCGAAGGGGTAGACAGAGCAGTGTAGTACACTCCCACGCTTCACCAGTTATGTTGATGTTAAGTCGTAATTTTAACGATCTACGAAAAGCCACAGGGCGAAAAAGTTGGATGCGACAAGCTGAGGCCGGAGCGCGATGGCGCTCATTAGGGAGGCCTGTGTCCGGCAATGGACTGCGATATAACAATGACAATGACAATATTGTAGTGTAATTGGGACGTATAGAATTTTGAGATACAACATGATTTATTTTATAATCAAAATTACAACTCATACCATGTTTGTATCATACGCATACATACATATATTAATTGAAAATTGGAAGTACTTGGGGCAAGCAGAGGAGTACACTTCTCTGCTTACCCCTCAGAAGAAATACAGGCGGGATTTTGTTGTTACACATTTATGTAAAAAAACGTTGTGGCATATCTTTCTAGTTGTAAGGTGTAGTTGTAAAGTTTAACACGTATAATAAAATAAAACATTCGTTGTTTACGTTCATACTATTAATGTCAGACACATAATACCCTGCGGTGAAACAGCAGCACAGGGTAGAGATTTATAGAGGTACACGCACTCTTTCACAAAAGACCCTCAATAACATTCAAGTTTCAAATATAATGGTTTAAGGTGGAATTTCGACCGTTAAAGCTCTATTTTTTTTAAATGTCTGAACCATTAAGATATTCTGGAATTTTCCAGCTATTATCAATCCCTTTTCCTGAGGTGTCTTTGCTAGTAATCCCCACGCTGGGCGTGCGGGTTGAGGCTAGCAGAAGTCAGCTTCTCACATCGCCTACGCTGCTGTCCGTCAGCAGCCAAAGCAATTGGCATTCGCAATACACGATTCAGCCATTACCAGAAATAGCAAAATTTGAAACGTTATCATTTGTTTCGATATAAATCTCTGTCAAAGCTATCATTTGCTGCAAGAACCATACCAAAAGCATCCAAAACATTGCATGTCTCTAATCCATTCAAATATCCCACAGAGGTACTCTTCAGTTTTATCGCCACCCCGCCAATGTAACGACTGTTGATCAACTGTTTGTTTTACAATGCGCTGTAAACAAACGTGGTGATGTTTATTTTCGGCAATAAAGAGGAATTGTACATCAAACAGTAACGAAACGTTTGATGGAAATTCTGAGTTACGTTATTTTTAACAGTATAAAAAATGTACTCATCACGCAAAAGATTATTTCGCTTGCTGTTGTGTCGCGTGTTACTTTTGAAATAAAATGATATAATTTATAATATTGACCAGAATTCTCCAAAACGAGCATGCATATTTGTAGAGAGTAATCAATGTAAAGAAATCACGACAGGACAATCCGTAAGGATAGAGATAAAATTATCACTCTGTGTTATCTGCCTACCCCATACGACATGTATGTAATGATAATAACGAAATGTAACCAAAATTGTGTAAATAACGATATGGAATAGCTGAGCCTCCCCTAATTTCCATCGCCGTCCATTTACACGCATTAAAACCGAAGACATTATCCGAAACATTGCTTGAACTTATAATAATAATAATAATAATAATAATAATCGACCCATTTGTCATTCCACTGTTGGAATATGGGTCTCCTCTAATATTGAGAGGGTCAAGGCCATAGTCTGCCACGCTGGCCAAGTGCGGGTTGGCAGACTTCACACACCTCAGAAATTT